>CAUYQV010103829.1:0-10533 GCA_963574575.1 Galagoides demidoff | reverse complement strand
TGTTGTTGTTGTTGTTGTTGTTGTTATAGTTGTCATTGTTTGGCAGGCCCAGGCCAAATTCAAACCTGCCAGCCCCGGTGTATGTGGCTGGTGCCCTAGCCCCTGAGCTACAGCCACAGAGCCTAACTGTATTTTTACACCCCTTAACTGGTTTCTCTTTATCCTTCCTCTCCCTACTCTTTTCAGCCTCTGGTAATTCTCTATCTCCATGAGATCCACTTTTTTCTGTACATGTGACTGAGAACATATAGTATTTGTCTTTCTCTTCTTGGTTTATTTCATTAACATTCTTCCAGTTTAGTTCATATGGCTGAAAAGGACAGGATCTCATTATTTTTATGGCTTAATAATATTCCATTGCACATATGTACCTTTTTAAAATCCATTCATCTGCTGATGGACACAATTTTGGCTATTGTGAATAGTGGTGCAATGAACATGGGAACATAGGTCTCTCTTCAATAGACTCATTCCCTTTCTTTCATGTATATGAAATGGCACTGCTGGGTCATATGGTATTTCTATCTTTAGGTTTTTAAGGAACCCCCCCACTGTTCTCCATAGTGGCTGTGCTAATTTAAATTCCCACCAACAGTGTACAAAGGTTCCCTTTCCTCTGCATCCTTGCCAGCATCCGTTATTTTTTGTTTTTTTGATAAATGTCATTTTAACTAGAATGAGATATACATCATTGTGGTTTTAATTTGCATCTCTCTGATGATTGAGGTTGAGCATTTTTTTCATATATCTGTTGGCCATTTGTACGTCTTCTTCTTTTTTTTTTTTTTCTTTGAGACAGAGTCTCATTTTGTCCCCCTTGGTAGAGTGCCAGGGCATCACAGCTCACAGCATCCTCAGACTCATGGGTTTAAGTGATTCTCTTGCCTCAGGCTCCCAGTAGCTGGGACTATAGGCACCTGCTACAATGCCTGGCTATTTTTTTTGTTGTTCTTGTAGTTGTCATTGTTGTTTATCAGGCCCAGGTTGGGTTCAAACCCACCAGCCTCAGTATAACTGAGCTACAGATGCCAAGCCTGTATGTCTTCTTTTGAGAAGGTCTATTCAGATCTTTCGCCTTTGTTTTATCAGATTACTATTATTATTATTATTTTGCTACTGAGTTGAATTACTTATATATTCTAGTCATTACTCTCTCATCAAATGGGTAATTTATAAATATTTCCTCCAGTTCTGTAGGTTGTCTCTTTGTTGATTGTTTCCTTTGCTAAGTGGAAGCTTTTTAGCTTGGTGTAATCCCATTTGTCTATTTTTACTTTTGTCTCTGTTTGTTTATTTGTCTCTTTGCCTGTGTGTTTGAGTGTATATACAAAAAAATCTTTGCCCATCCTAAAGCCTGTCCCCAAAGTTTTCTTCAAATAGTTTCATAGTTTCAGGTCTTATATTTAATTTTGCTTTTATCTTATTTTATTTATTTATTTATTTATTTTATGGAGACAGAGTCTCACTTTGTGTCCTTCAGTAGAGTACCGTGGAATCATAGCCCACAGCAACCTCTGCCAGCCCCTGGGTCCCTGAGTTTAACTGATTCTCTAGCCTCAGCCTCCCAAGTAGCTGGGATTACAGGCGCCTGCCAGAACACCCGGCAATTTTTGATAGAAACAGGGTCTCACTCTGGCTCTCACTCTGGCTCATGCTGGTCTCGAACCTCTGAGCGCAGGTGATCCACGCACCTTGGCCTCCCATAGTACTGGGACAACAGGCTAAGCCACCACGCCTGGCCTCAGGTCTTCTATTTAAATCATTAACCCATTTTGAATTGATTTTTGTAAATGGGAAATGATAAAGCTATCAGTCTAACTTTTCTGCTGATTTTACATGTCGATTTGACATCCTATAACTTTACTGAATTTGTTTATCAGTCCTAAGAGTCTTCTTGTGGAGTTTTTAGGTTTTTCTAAGTGTAACATCATGTTGTCCATGAACAAGGATAATTTGACCTCTTCCTTTCCAATCTGGGTACTTTTTTTTTTCTTTCTGTTTTTTACTTTGTCTCGTTCTATCAAGGGCTTCCAGTATTATGTGTCATAAAAGTGGTTAAAGCAAGTATCCTTGTCTTGTTCCAGATCTTAAAGGAAAGGCTTTCACTAATTGAACTTTTTATTGGGATAATTGCTATCTCGATAATTATCTTGGCATTTTGAGCCGGATAATTCTTTATTGGTGAATGAAGTCTGTCTTGGGTTTTGTAGGATATTTATCTGCACCTCTCTACTCACTACGTGTCAGTTGCTACTATCAATAATGTCTCCAGACCCTTCCAAATATCCCTGGAAGTGTTGAGAGACAAAGTCACCCCCCGTTGAGAACCACTGCCTTAAAACTCATGCAGAGGTATGTAAACCTGGTGACGGGTGGTTTTTCTAGCGGGGGCATGTTCTGGAGTATTTGTGGAATCTTCTCTAGCTTATAAGAAACAGGAAAGACACAACCACAAAGAAAGTCTCTTGACCGTGGAAACCACAGGACTTTCCACCCTTCATTTCTAGTTACTCACCCTTTCTGTCACATATGCATATGTCAGAGAATTACTCAGACGTGTTGACAGTTGCAACGCAGAGGGAGGCAAGGATGTAAAGAGGCCAGATTTCCTTGTCTGGCCATGTCGTGTCCTAGTGATACACTTTGTCCGCGCCTTCACAAGGAGTCTCATTAGCTGGAAGCCCATCAAAAAGCACCTTATTTGCATGTGATGCTGATTTAGGTGGCTCTGCTAAGGCAAGGTTGGTTGGTTTGTTTTTAAATTATCTTACCTATGTCTCTCATTTGGCCATGACCACAGATTCCAGGAAAGTCATGATGTTTTAGAAACTGTGTCATCATTTCTCAGTGTTCTCATCACTCTGCATTTCGAAGACTGCCTTTATTCTAACGAGCTCATTTTTATGGGCAATGACTAAGAGAAACAATTGGGGCTGTGGACATCGGTTTGGGCCCACAACTTCCATCACGCCTACAAATTACAGCCTCTTCCAGGATTCACTGCAGAATCTGCTTTCCTTGCTTACAAAAGACGAAAGTAAGGCTTGGGCCCATAGTTCAGTGGGTAGGGCACCAGCCACATACCCCGGGGCTGGCGGGTTCAAACCCAGCCTGGGCCTACTAGACAATAATGACAATTACAACAACAACAACAACAACAACAACAAAATAGCAAGGCATTGTGGTGGGCACCTGTAGTCCCAGCTACTTGGGAGGCTGAGGAAAGAGAATTGCTTAAGCCCAAGAGTTTGAAGTTGCTGTGAACTGTGACACCACAGCACTCTACCCAGGGTGGCATAGTAAGACTCTATCTCAAAACAACAGTAACAACAACAAAACCAAAGTAAGTTAGTGGGAATAAAATGTGAAATTCATTCCTTCATTCAGAGAAAAATTATGTGTAGGATATTGTGCTGGTTACTGTGAGATATTTGTTTGTCTTTGAGACAGAGTCTTACTCTGCTGCCCTGGGGGAGTATGCCATGGCGTCATAGCTCATAGCAACCTCAAAATCCTGGAGTCAAGCCCTCCTTTTGCCTCAGTCTCCCAAGTAGCTGGGACTACAGCCACCTGTCACAATGCTCCCACTAGTTTTCCTGTTTTACATAGAGATGGGTCTCATCCTTGCTCAGGCTGGTCTCGAACTCCTGAGCTTAAGTGACCCACCCGCCTCAGCCTCCCAGAGTGCTACATTTACAGGCATGAGCCACTGCATCCAGCCACCCAGAGATGTTTAGCTGTATCTGCAACACAACCTTAGCATTAAAGGGTTCTTTCTCTAGAAATGGAATTGAGACATGGATAAGAACATTTACAATTACAAGTCAGGGGTCTTATTACCTAAGTACAGTAGCCATTCAGAACAAGATCACTTGAAAAGAAGGTGGATTCCATATAGGTGTTGGGAATATCTTGGAGCACTTTTTCCCAGACTTTTGTACACATTTAAGAATCTCCTGGCATATTTGTTTAAAATATGGATTGCAGAGGCTGGGCGCAGTGGCTCATGCCTGTAATCCCAGCACTCTGGGAGGCTGAGGCGAGTGGATTGCTTGAGTTCATCACGAGTTCAAGACAAGCCTGAGCAAGAGTAAGACCCTGTCTCTAAAAATAGCTGGGCATTGTGGTAGGTGCCCGTAGTCTCAGCTACTGGGAGGCTGAGACAGGAGAATTGCTTGAGCCCAGGAGTTTGAGATTGCTGTGAGCTGTGACACCATAGCTGAGGGTGACAGTCTACTGAGGGTGGCAAAGTAAGACTGTCTCAAAAATAAAACCACAAAATGGAAGGAAGGAAGGAATTCCTAGCTGTTACCCAAGATTGTCAGATTCAACAAATTTGAGGTAGAGCCTAAGAATCTGCATTTATTAAAGTGTTTCAGATAGCTTGGGATGCTATAACAAAATGTTATCATAGATGAGCTGGCCTAAACAACAAACATTTATTTTTCATAGTTGAAAAGTCTTCATGGTTGAGAAGTCCATGAAGGTTTGTTCCCTGGTTGAGGGTCCTCTCTTAAAGAGAGAAACATTCAGACTATAAAGTATCCTCGGTCATTCTGAAGTAGAAACTCCATGGGTTACATTTTAAAAAACCAATGTTGGCCAGGCGTGGTGGTTCACATAGGTATAATCCTAGCATTTTGGGAGGTCAAGGTGAGAGGATTGCTTGAAGCCAGCAGTTCAAGACCAGCCTGGGCAAGAGTGAGATCCTGTCTCTACAAAAAATAGAAAAATTGGCTGAGGGTGGGGTGACACACACCTGTAGCCCCAGCTACTGGAGAGGCTGAGACACCCAAAGATCACTTGAACCCAGCCCAGAAGTTTCAGGTTGCATTGAGCTACAATGATGCCACTGCCCTCTAGCCTGAGCTATATAGAGAGCAAGGCCTTATCTCAAAAACAAAACAAAACAAAACAAACAAAACATAAATATATAAATAAATGCATAAATAAATTAATTTAGAAAGCTACTGTCTGAGAGCTTTAAGTTAACAGGAGGAGGACTCAACAAATTATATTGAGCAAAGTGTAAACAAAAGAGCTAAGAATCTTGGTCTACTATGGTAGACAGAGCAAATGTGGATAATTTACAATTAATCTTGGGTCAGTCACTTTAAGAAGAGAGTTGGACTGGAAACAGCAAGACAAAGGAGCTCATAACCAGGTCACGTGCAACACTGCTGAAGAAACTGGACATCCCTAGCTCAGAAAGACCAGAGAGAGGATGGGATAGGAGAAAGTCTGTCTGCATCAGGAATTAAATTTGCTCTGGGTGGCCTCATAAGAGAGCACTAGGACCAGGGGACAGTCAATCTCGGCTCAAAATAACTCTGATAGTCAGAGCCATCCCTAGCTTGGCGGAATTCAAGCCTGGGCTCGACAGTGTGTTTAAATGATTCTTTAGGAAGTTGGATAATGAGTGGACAGATGGTTTGTCCAATGGTAGAATCATGCAAAGTCATCTTGTTGTTACTGTTGTTGTTTTATAGGCTCAACTAGAGCCTGTGTACAGTTCCAAGGAGAAATGGAGACGTTAGAGAAAGATAAGAGACTGGTGGAGGTAGGTGTGCCTGGGGGACATGAATAGGGAAAGAGGAAAACGTGAAGGAGCCGGGGACTGGAGAGACCTGGCAAGGTTGGGCTGCAGAGAACTGGAGAGATTTGCAGTGGAATCAAAGCAAACTAGGAGTAAAGGGTAATAATGAAGGATACAGAGACATTTCATGGTAGAAAAGAGGGTGTGTTACAAGGCGCCTTAAGGCAGTATGCCAGGCATGTTGATGAAGTTGATCCCAGTCATGGTTTCCAGAAACAAGAAGTTGACATCTTTCACTCGGAGTTAAGGAAGAGTGGGATTGGTGGGGGCTAGAGGAGTGTGGAAAGGGGAGATGGTGCTGCAGGTTTGGGGAATTTGTTGAGGAGCCAGCAGCTGTCCGTGATGGGCTATCACTTTGTAGAACTTTGCTTAGGGAGAGTCAGCTCATACTCTTTGCATTCTAGATGTGTTGAGAATCCAGGAGGTAACCTGGGCTGGGAATTGGCACAGCAGACCAAAGAAAGGAGAAGGGAATTTAAATTTCAGGCTCACAAGACTGGTCAATACCAAGTTTTGACCTGTCAAGGGCAGTTCCAGAGCCTTTAAACAAGCATCTATCCTAATTAAGCTTAGAAACCCCAAACCGCAGAACTTCCAGGTTTACTCACCATACCTGAACTTCATTTGGAGGGTGTCACCTTGTGCTCTCATCTTTGCCCTCACAGAGGTGGGGCTTTTTTTGACTTTGAGGTTCTATCTTTATAGTCCGGAAATGGTAGGTCTGTATTATGTCCTGAGATTTCAGGAAGTGAGCAGACCCTATAACCTCTATAATTTAAGAACTATAAGCTGGTGTGGCTTACACCAGTAATCTTAGCATCCTGGGAGGCTGAGGCGGGATCCCTTGAGCTCAGGAGTTCAAGACTAGCCTGAGTAAGAGCAAGAGCAAGACCCATCTCTACTAAAAATAGAAAAAAATTAGCCAGGCATCCTGGTGGGGCCCTGTAGTCCTAGCTACTTGGGAGGCTGAGGTGGGGGGGTCACTTGAATCAGGAGTTTGAGGTTACTTTGTGAACTAGGTTGATGTCACAACACTCTAGCCCAGGCGACAGAGTAAGACTCTGTCAGGAGGAAAAAGAAAAAGAGGTTTTCATCCATTTTTTTTTTTTTTTCAGTTTTGGCCAGGGCCGGGCTTGAACCCGCCACCCCGGGCTTGAACCCGCCACCCATGGCATATGGGGCCAGTGTGCTACTCCTTGAGACACAGGCACCACTCCATCCATTTTCTATTTACTATCTAATAGATTTTCAATATGTTTATGGAAAATAATGACTTTGACTTGCATGAGATTTACAAGATTGACACAGTCTGAAAATTCACTATACCTTTCTTTGGCCTTGAACCCACTCAATTCAGAACCCTATTCAGATAATACCTAAAGCCGTGGGAGAGATCTGGAAATAGCCTTGTCCAAATAGAGATCACATACCTTTACCCTTTGCCTCCTCATTGTTTTTGCATGACCAACTTTTGAAGCGTCCTTAAACTCTAGTAGAAACACCTTCTTTTTCAAAAAAGTATTTTGCAGAGTTTATAAGGGAATCTGTTATTACTGGCTCAAATCATGGGAGAGTCACTTCAATTTTAAGAGCTTGGAAAGATTTAAAGAAAGCAGGATTGATGCCTCTATTTTTGAAAAGAAAACGGGAAGTGCGTAATGTCCCAATCTGGACCTCTACCTGGGAATAAAAAATGATGGCCAAATCATTTCTAGAATAATCTATAGTGAATGCAGGGTTGGGAACTTATATCACTTGACAGAACAAGTCCTGTCAAACTGATTTATTTCCTTCCATGAAAGGAGTAACAAGATTTTAGTAGATTGAGGGGAAATGATCAATATAATCTATATTTTATTTAGCAAGATGCTTGAACCTGCTCCCTGCAACATCTTGGCCAATAAATTCAGAAAATTTGGGGATTGGCATGAGATGTCTAGAGGGCAATTGAGCCCCTATGCTGGGGTCTGGATTTAATAGCACATCCTTTTTGAGGGAACTGACACAGGGGGGAAAGTTGCCTGACCTGTTATAAAAGGAAGAAATGGTGATAACTTCCCCCCAAAGACCCTGGGAGTCCTGATGAATGTATCTGACAAGTCTTGTCATTCATGGTTTGATGATTCAGACGTACTTGAGAGATCAGTTACGAATATATATTTTTTTTACAAAATAAAGTGAATGCTGGCTGCGTACAGCCATCCACACAGCCTCCTTGCTCATCCTTCTGAAAATGCCCCAAGAACTTCCTGATGGGATCGGTTCCCAGGCCCCTCTGTCACCAAAGGGGGAGGGGGTAAAGAAGAGGAAACAGTAACTCTGAAGGCGAGGGGGATGTGTAGAAATAAATCTGTCCTAGTCTGGCATTCTAAGAGAGAAAAATCCTTCTGGAAATTCTATTCCAGCCTAGGAAGAGTCAGTGGCGAGGAAGGGTGACACTATTACTTTTATGGGGATTCCTTGGATTTACATATCCCGTCTGCTTGAGGAAATCTGAGCACCTTAAGAGCTGTTACATCATTTTAAACTATTAATCTTCCCACCACACCCCGCTGAGGAAGCCTGTTAGGCACTTGCATGCCTCATATTTCAGTAACTTCATGGCTAGAATCAGGTATATTAGGTATCTGAATATGGAGAAAGTTGGTCCTTGATGATATATCTTTATGCCATTGCCCCATGTTCCAATACTAACAGATCTAACCCGGTGCCCAATGACACCTAAAAAGAACAGCTTAGATTCGTTTGGGTCCCTTCAGTGTTTGAAACACTTTCACAGTCACTTGTCCTTCATACCCTGACCTGGCAGCACCAACAGGTAACTAGTGTCATTTTTTTCCGCCCTGGATTAAACACCTGCCATGTGCCAGGTGTTATGGTAGGCACTTTATATCTGCTATCTCATTTAATCCTCAAGCCACCCTATGGGGTGGACACTGTTATCTCTGTTTCACGAGGAGAAGACATACTGTGAGGATTAAGTGACTTCCTGGAGGCTATCCAGCTCTCAGTGACAGAGTTGGGTCTAGAACCCAAGCCTTTAGTGATCTGTCCAAGTTTTGGGGTTTTTTTTTTTGAGACAGAGTCTCAAGCTGTTGTCCTGGGTAGAGTGATGTGGCATCATCGCTCACAGCAACCTCCAACTCTTGGGCTCAAACGAGTCTCTTGCCTCAGTTTTTCTATTTTTAGTTGAGATGGGGGTCTCACTTTTGCAAAGGGTGGTTTCGAACATGTGAACTCAAGCTATCCACCCGCCTCAGCCTCCCTGAATGCTAGGATTACAGGCATGAGCACCAGGCCCGGCCTTGTCCAAGTGTTGTTTCATTTTTGTTTTATTATGATAAGACCTTGAGCTAAGCATGCTGGCTCATGTCTATAATTCTAGCACTCTGGGAGGGTGAGGTGGGTAGACTGCTTGAGCTCAGGAGTTCAAGACCAGTCTGAGCAAGAATGAGACCCCATCTCTACTAAAAATAGAAAAGTTAGCTGGGCATGGTGGCAGGTGCCTGTAGTCCCAGCTACTCAGGAGGCTGAGGCAAGAGGACTGCTCAAGCCCAAGAGTTTGAGGTTGCTCTGAGCTATGATGATGCCATAGCACTCTACTGAGGGCAGCAGACTGAGACTCTGTCTCAAAAAAAAGGAAAGACTTTGATTCTTCCAGGCAGTTCTTTCTTGCATGTGTTTACTTTTTGATATTTTCTTTTTCTTTTTTTTTTTTTTTTTCAGAGACAGAGTCTTACTCAGTTGTCCTGGGGTTGAGTGCTATGGCATCATAGCTCACAGCAACTTCAAACTCTTGGGCTCAAGTGATTCTCTTGCTTCAGCCTCCCAAATAGCTGGGACTATAGGCACCTGCCACCATGCCTGGCTATTTTTTAGAGATGGGGTCTTGCTCTTGCTCAGGCTGGTCTTGAACTTCTGAGCTCAAGCAATCTGCCTGCCTCGGCCTCCCAGAGTACTAGATTACAGGTGTAAACCTCCCCACCCGGTTGACTTTTTGATATTTTCAATATTTGTTTATTTATATTTTGTATGTCACTGCAAGATAACATCCATCCCCAGCTTTCAGTCCTTCTTGGTGCTTTGACTAGAAGGTGCATCTCTCCTAACCCACCAACATTGCTTCTCCGATGTGGCCATTTACCTTGAGAGAGAAAAGTATTAGGTAACTAAATCATATTTTTAAATATATACCAATAATAAAAAGCCGTTATATTATTGTTATGCCATTTCAACCCAGCCCACAGGCTCAGCAGTTGAGATTCTATTTCTCTTAGTAAGGAATAAGCCTAAGAGTAATTATGCTTTGAGAAAAAGAAAAAAGAATCAGGGAAATACTCAATGGAAGTCCTAACCTTGATTCATTCATACATTCCTTGTTTGTTAAGTGTTATCTCTACGCCCAGAACTGTGTTCATTCTGAAATCATTATTTGCAGTTCAATGTCATCGTCGTCATTGTCGTCATCATTGTCTTCATCATTTCTCATTATCCTCCACTTCGTCAAGGGTGTATCACTGATTTCCAATTAGCACACCAGGCATTTACGGGGTGTGTACAGTGTATGCGCCATATGGTGCCTATCCTTGGGGGAGCTGGTGCAGTAACCTGTAACATGAATACAAATCTATTCATACATGTGTGTGCATTTCCCCATCATCACAGGTATTGCATAGTGAAACAGATGGATTTGGGTGGTTTTGCTTTGCTTTTTTTTTTTTTTATTGAATGGTAACTATGTACATTAATGCACTTCTGGGGTACACTGTGGGGTTTTCACATACAATCCGAAATACTTCCATCAAACTGATCAACACAGCCTTCATGTCATTTTCTCAGTTATTGTTTTAAAACGTTCTGATTCTACTCTTAGAGAGTTTCACTTGTACCCCTGTGTCTGTCTGTTTCTTACAGGTGAACTGACTGCATTAGACTCC
>CAUYQV010103826.1:0-13799 GCA_963574575.1 Galagoides demidoff | reverse complement strand
GATTGCAATGGCTAAGACTCCCATTACTATATTGAATAGAAGTGGAGACAAAGGGCATCCTTGTCTAGCTCCAGTTCTGAGTGGAAATGTTTTCAATTTTACTCCATTCAACATGATATTGGCTGTGGGTTTGCTGTAGATGGCCTCTATCCATTTAAGAAATGACCCGTCTAAGCCTATTTTCTTGAGTGTTCTGATCATGAAAGGATGCTGGATGTTGTCAACAGCCTTCTCTGCATCAATTGAGAGAATCATGTGATCTTTGTTTTTTATTTTATTTATATGATGTATTATATTTATAGATTTACATATGTTGAACCACCCTCATAACCCTGGAATAAAACTAACTTGATCATGGTATATAATTTTTTTGATGTATTGTTGAATCCTGTTTGCTAGGATCTTATTTAATATTTTTGCATAATTATTCAGTGATGATATTGGTCTATAATTTTCTTATTTTTGTTGGGTCCTTTCCTGGTTTGGGTATCAGGGTGATATTTGTTTCGTAAAATGTGTTGGGTAGTATTCCTTCTTCTTCTTCTATGTTTTGGAAAAGGTTATCTACTATAGGTACTAATTCCTCTTTAAAGATTTGGTAGAATTCTGATGTGAAGCCATCTGATCCCAGACTTCTCTTTTTTGGGACATTTCATATAGTTAATGCTATTTCAGTGCTTGATATAGGTCTATTCAAAATTTCTAATTATTTCTGGCTGAGTCTAGGAAGGTGGTGTGCTTCCAGGTATTGGTCCATTTCCTCCAGATTCTCATATGTCTGAGAATAGAGTATTTGTAATAATCATTGAGGAGTTTTTGAATTTCTGAGGTGTCTATTGTTATTTCTCCTTTATCATTTCTGAATGATGATATTAGGGATTTTACTTTTCTGTTTCTGGTTAGGTTAGCCAAAGGTTTATCAATTTTTTTAATATTTTCAAAGAACCAACTTTTTAATTCATTGATATCAATGATTATTTTGTTTTCAATTTCATTTAATTCTGCTCTAATTTTGGTTGCTTCTTTTCTTCTACTGGATTTGGGGTTGGAATGTTCTTTTTTCAGTTGCTTGAGATGACCCATTATGTTGTTGACTTCCTCTCTTTCTGTTTTCTTGATGAAGGCTTCCAATGCTATAAATTTTCTTCTTAGGACTGCCTTTGCAGTATCCCACAGGTTTTGATAATTCGTGTCTTCATTTTTGTTCCAAAAATTTGGAGATTTCCTTCTTAATCTCATCTTTAACCCAGCTATCATTCAGCATAAGGTTATTTCATTTCCATGGCTTTGTCTGAGTGTGAAGATTCCTGTTGCTGTTCAGTTCAACTTTTATTCTATGGTGGCCCAAGAAGATATAAGGAATAATTTCTATTATTTAAATTTGCTGAGGTTAAACTTGTGTCCTAAGACGTGATCAATTTTGGAGGATGATCCATGGGCTGATGAGAAGAATGTGTATTCTGTTTTACTAGGATGAAATGTTCTATACAGGTCTGTTAAGTCCATTTGTACTAGGGTTGAGTTTAAGTCTATTATTTCTTTATTTAGTTTCTTCTTGGACGATCTATCTATAACTTCCAAAGAGGTGTTAAAAATCTCCAACTATTACAGTGCAGCAAGATATCAAATGGTTCATATCTGTTAGGATTTGCTTTTTAAACTGAGGAGCATTCTGGTAGGGTGCATAATAGTTAATTATCGAAATCTCTTCTTGTTGAGTGTTTCCTTTGACAAATATGTAGTGTCCCTCCTTATCGTTTCTTATCTTTGTTGGTTTAAAACCAATTGTATCTGCAAATAAAATTGCAGCCCCTGCTTTTTTCTGATTTCCCTTTGCCTGTACTATAGATGTCCATCCCTTTATCCTGAGTCCTTTTTTATCCTTTAAAATAAGGTGAGACTCTTGTATGCAACAGATATCTGGCCTGAGTTTTTGTATCCAGTCAGCCAACCTATGCCTCTTTAGAGGACAATTTAAGCCATTCACATTACTTGAGAGAATTGATAAGTATGGTAGTGTTTTGGGCATCATGTTTTTTAAATGTCCAGTGGATATTTTTAATCCTTTCACCATTGTGGATGTTAGGTTTTGTTCAAGGCTTTCTGGGTGAGTTTACTTTGGTGGTAGACCATTGTGCTGGTCACTATGGGGGATGGGTCTGAGAATATCCCAGAGACCTGGTTTAGTTATGGCAAATTTCTTCAACATGTGTGAGTTGATAAAGTATTTGATTTCTCTATCACAAATGAAACTCAGTTTAGCTGGATACAGGATGCTGGGCTGAAAGTTGTTTTGTTTTAGGAGATTGAAATGACCATCCTCTTCTGGCATGAAAAGTTTCAACTGAAAGATACATAGTCATTCTAATATTCTTCCACTTGTAGGTCATACTTTTCTTATGTATTCCTTTCTTGAAGAATTTTCTCCTTCATATTAACTTTGGCAAAGTTAATTACAATGTGTCTAGGAGATGCTTGATTGAGTCTTGTTGGGATTCTGAAACTGTCTACTATCTGAATTTCTGTATTTTTGGCAATGTTTGGGAAATTCTCCTCCATAATATCTGTAAGTAGAGCATCTGTACCAATCAATACTTACAAATCAGTAGCTATTATATATACTAACAATAGTCAAGCTGAAAATATCATCAAGGACTCTATTTTGTTTACAATAGTGCCAAAGAAAATAAAATACCTGGGAATTTACCTAACCAAGGATGTAAAAGATCTCTATAACAGATTATGAAACTCTGAGCAAAGAAATAGCTAAAGATGTTAACAAATGGAAAAACATATCATGCTCATGGCTGGGAACACTCAACATTGTTACAATGTCTATATTACCCAAAGCAATATATAGATTTAATGCAATTCGTATTAAAGCGCCATTGTCAAACTTTAAAGATGTTGAAAAAATAGTACTTCGTTTTATATAAAGTTTTATAAAAAACTTCAAATAGCCAAGGCCTCATTCAGAAATAAAAACAAATCAGGAGGCACCACATTACCAGACTTCAGAGTATACTATAAATCTATAGTGATCAAAACAGCATGGTACTGGCACAAAAATAGAGAGGTAGATTTATGGAATAGAATAGAGAACCAATAGTTGAACCCAGCCACTGATCATCATTTGATCTTTAATAAGCCTATTGAAAGCATTAATTGGGGGAAAGATTCCCTATTTAACAAATGGTGCTCAGTGAACTGGCTGGCAACCTGTAGAAGACTGAAACTGGACCCCCACCTTTCACCATTAACAAAAATTGATTCTTACTGGATAAAAGATTTAAACTTAAGACATGAAACTATAAAAATGCCAGGAGAGAGTGCAGGGAAAACGTTTGAAGAAATTGGCCTAGGAGAATATTTTATGAGGAAGACCCTCCCACCTCCGGCAATTGAAGCAACACCAAAAATATATTACTGGGATCTGATCAAACTAAAAAGTTTCTGCACAGCCAAGAACACAGTAAAGCAAGCAGATAGCCCTCAGAATGGGAGAAGATATTTGCAGGTTATGTTTCTGGCCAAGGTCTGATAACTAGACTCCACAAAGAACTCAACTAATTAATAAGAAAAGAATAAATGATCCCATTTCATTTTAGGCAAGAGATTTGAACAGAAGCTTCTCTGAAGAAGACAAGAGCATGGCCTACAAACACATGAAAAAATGTTCATCATCTTTAATCATCAGAGAAATGCAAATAAAAAACACTTTGAGATATCATCTAACTCTAGTAAGATGAGCCCACATCACAAAATCCTAAAACTACAGATGTTGGCATGGATGTGGAAAGAAGGGAACACTTCTGCACTGGTGTCAGAATACAAGCTAATATGTCCTTTTTGGAAAGAATTTTGGAGAATACTCAAGGAACTAAAAGTAGACCTGCCATTTGATCCCGCAATTCCTCTACTAGGTATATACCCAGATGACCAAAAACCATTTTAGAACAAAGATATTTGCACCAGAATGTTTACTGTAGCCCAATTCATAATTGCCAAGTCATGGAAGCGCCCAAGTGCCCATCAACCCATGAATGGATTGACAAATTATGGTATGTGTACACCACAGAATACTATGCAGCCATAATAGAGATGGAGTCTTCACATCTTTTATGTTTACCTGGATGGAGCTGGAACACATTCTTCTAAGTATCTAAAGAATGGAATAAAAAGTATCCAATGTACTCAATACTACCAATATATATATAATTACCTACACTTTCATACAGATGATAAAACATAACTATAGTCCAGAAAGAAAAAGAGAAAAGGAGGGAGAGGGGAGGAAAAGGGAGAGGCCAGGAGGAGGGAGGGTATTTGGTAGGACCTCACCTAATGTGCACCATGCAAGGGTACATTTAAAAACTATTAAGAGTAGAATATAAATGTCTTAATACAACAGATAAGTGAGGGGAAGGTCATATTAACCAGTTTGATGTAAGCATTTCAAATTGTACATAAACTCAGCACATTGTTCCCCATAAATGCATTAATGTATACTGTTATGATTCAAAAAAAATAAAAACAGAATGTCTTCACAGTGTTAGTTATAACCATAAGAGAGAAATACTCATCTTCAAAGGTTTCTCTTTATTCAGTTCAATTCAAAGCCTTTATTCTGGCACTGCTAGTGAGCGCTCACTGTGTGCCCACCGTCATTTGTGTAACGCCTGCCAGGGACTATCACATGCAAGATGGACAAGGTCCCTGGTCCCACAAAGACATCTGAAAGAAGGACCAGTTTCAAAGGATGGAAGGAGCACAGTTCTCCCTGTCCATAGGTGAGAGATTAATGGGTGAAGGTCTTTCAGAGCTGCATCTTAATCATATCAGTCCTGTGTAAATATGTCGCTTCAGTTTTATGAGCTACCAAGGACTTGATACTAATTCTTCCCCATTGATCTGCTTCCTCTGGCAGGTGCCTCTTCAGAAGAAGAGGATAGGCGAGGAGGCTCCTTTACCTCAAATAATCACCATTTGACTATAAAAGATTGGGGGTAAAAGAGGTAGGACTGTCCTGAAACAGACTCTGAGAAAATTCATCAGCAGGTTATTTCCAAACTAAAATAGAAGGAAATGACAAATTCAGCTCCATTATAATTTCACTCTCATTGATAAATCTCAGCTCAAACCACTCATAGAGAAGGCTGGCCCCTGGCAAAGAAATCCAACATCTATTTTTTGTTTGTTTGTTTGCAGTTTTTGGCCTAGGCCAGGTTTGAACCCGCCACCTCCCATATATGGGGCCAGTGCCCTACTCCTTTATAATCCACAGGCACCACCCCCAAAATCTATTTTCATGTGCATGGGTTTAAAAATCATAATATATATTAAAGCTCAGAATAAGTGTAAGGCAACTAACTGAAGTCAAATAGTGTGGATCCCAATCTGTCCAAGTCACCAAATCTCATAGGACCTTGGTCTCCTCTTTTATAAAATGGGACAAGAGTCCCTGCCTTTTTTTAATCTCCTAATAATGAAATGAAATAGCATTGTAGGAAACAGAGCATGCTTATAAGCAACAGTCTTTCTGTTGGGGCATGGACTATGGAGAGCCGGTAGAGATGACCTTCAGAGGAGCGTATCAGGCAGGGTTCAACCAGAAAAGCAGAAGCAGATTAAATTTGTTCCTGGGAATTGGCCCTGTGGGAGCCGGATGAGCAGTCTGTGAGGCTATTGTCTCCACGTGAGGTGCTGGAGCTGGGTGTCCCTAAGATAGGCAATCAGGAAGAGAAGATAGTTGCAAAAGATATAATGGGCAGGCCGGGAGCCTTGGGCATAAGGTGGGCTGATGTTGGTGACAGGGTGAAGTCCGGGTTCTTTGCTACAGAACTAAACACACACCTGGCCCAGGAGCTGGAGGAATCAGAGCAGAATTCAGGAGGAATGCTGCTTCACCCCAACCACAAGTCTACTCAGCATCAGCCCTAATGTATGAGCTATAGGATGGATGCCACTTCCCTCCTGGCCTCCAAGGTCCCAAGAATTGTCTTTGTGATTCCTCCTTCACCAGAAACACACAAGAGAGTGAATCCTGGGAAATACAACTCAGCCTAGCCGCGCTGACACACTACAAAGCCGTCACAATGCCCTTGACTGAGACTGAGAAATGGATGTCTGAGTTTTCACCACACTCTTACCCAGACAAATGTCACTGAGTGCTAAATCCCTGGTACATGTCTACTGCAGTGGTTGAAAGCAAGAGCTTTGGAGTCTTCCTGACCCGAGTTCAAATCCAAGGTTTACCACTTTCTTGTTTAGGACATCAGACAAGAAAATTATTTAACTCTCTGGGCCTCAGTTTCTTCATCTCTAAAATGAAAATTGTAACACCTCTCTTATTGGTCGAACCAAAGATTATGGAAATGATGTAGGCAAATGCTAGCACAATGTCTATTATATGGCCAGTATGCAATTGGTGACAGCTGTTTTCATTGTATTGGTCACTTATTGTGAACCTATAAGGGCTGACCACAATGGAGTCAAATATCTGAAGCGATTCCCAGGGATCTTAGGCTTAAGGGAAGAGCAAAAGAAGTTTTCAAAGAACAGTCTTAAGGCAATAAGAATGGAACCATTTATGCACCAAATCACAGAAACTGACTCTTTCATATTTTCCCAGCTGCCAGAGATATGTGCTGAAAGAACATTGGTGTTTTGAAGCTTTATGCTTCCAAGCTGACTGGCACTGTGGGTTCATCAGAAAAAGCATTTAGCAGGGAAGCCAAATCATGTTGGACAATACACACCAAGAACTAGAGTTATGAGTAGGAACTCCAGGGACAGACCGCCTGGTTTCAAATCCTAGCTCTACCATTGATCATACTTAGGCAGGTTATGTAAAGTCACTGTCCCATTTTCTGCATCTGTAAAATGGAAATACGAGCACACATGTAATACAGTTGCTGTAAGGACTAAGGAGTTAGAATCTATAGCATGCTTGCAATAGTAAGCACCGTAATCTTCACGTGAGCACTTCTGTCATCATTCCTGGCATACCCACATGTCTCTCATTTTCTTGCAGCCAGAAATCATCTCCTGAAAACTCAGGTCCTTTCACACCCAGAAGCAAGCATAAAAGCAAGCAAACAAAAGTTGACCTCCGTCCAAGGACTGGTGTCTGACTCTCTAACACCTGCACTTACACTTATGGGGACCTACCTGCTCCTTTTGCCCAAGCAGCCTCCTCTGGGCGTAACTCCCCCCCTACCCGGACCTGGGGAACCCATCAGTTTTATATTTAGCTGGATTTCAGAACCTTCGCCCTGGCCAGCTGTGGCCAATCACGCTCCAGATTCACAGTTCATTAGGAAGGGCTGCCATGACACCCTTGGGCCTAAAAGAATTGATGAGGTAGTTTTTCATTATGTATTTAACAAAATAACAGTCAAAATAATGGACGTTTTCATGGTCTCATCGTCCTAAAGAAAATGTAATTCTTGGGCTCTTTGCTTGCCCCTTGGAAAGTATCAGATCATTGCAAATTGAGCCTTGCTGCTCTATAAAGAAAGGCCAGGCCTTTTCTCAGATGTTCGCTTTTCCACACTTGTACCTGCACGTCACCATAATAATAAAGCTTAACAGAGAAGAAGCTTAAAGAGGAAAGAGCTCTGTTTTTAAAAGAGATTCCTATGAATGATTTAGCAAATTTGAGCATATAACCCGTCCAAAGCACTAGCGCACTTTGCTTCAAGCAGCCAATTTTGCAGGCAAACCTGTGGTTTTCTTGTTCCTTCTGCGAGCTGTGGCTGCTGTTTCCTCACAGCCCAGACCTCGGTGATGCACGAAGCAGGGATGTATTTCTCATTTGTGCATGAAAGTAAAAGCGGTTTCCTTGAATTATGAGCCCCACAGTTCCAAGACGCTTACAGTCTGGGTGGCCACACAGGTATAAGTGCATAAAAGTCTGTTCTTAGCATGGCTCGGGAGTGAATGCATTCACTTCAAACGCAGTAATAGCACTCCACCAGGGAGAGGCATATTTGTGGTCGTAAAATACTACAGTGATGGTACAAGGAGGCGCACACCAGGAGAAATTAGAACATCAAAGAGAAAAGTGAGCCCAGCTCTGCACAGGAAAGATGCTCCAGCTGTCCGGCCCCTCCACCCTCCACTGAGACATCTTTGTTCCTGGGAGTTCAACAGTCACGCCAAATGGGAGCTTGTGCCCGTGAACCCAACTGTAAGAACAACAGGAGCAGAAGTTAAGATCTCCACTTTCAAGGTACAGTAAAAGGAAATACATTTTTTTAAAAAAATGAGAAAGGGCTTTCTGGTTTTTGATTAACCAAAATAAACCTTCCTTTAGAAAAGGATTTGGGGAAGGAAGACGCCTGTTGGCCAAGCGTGGTTGCAGCCCAGCCCCAGCAGGCCCTGGCCACTCCCGGAGACGGAGACGGAGGGCCTGTCACCACATGACACTTCTGCTCTATGGGAGGGGGGGAGGACAGAGGGTATCTGGCCACCTGGAATAAATGTGTGTTCTTCCAATTGAGGGGATCCATTTTCTATTGTGAGTGGTGCTGGGGCCCCAGAAACTTGTTCTTTTAAAATCCAAGAGATCTCTCTCTTATTTTTTTTGAGATAGAGTCTCACTATGTCACCCTTGGTAGAGTGCCATGGCGTCACAGCTCACAGCAACTCAAACTCTTGGGCCTAAGTGATTGTCTTGCCTCAGTCTCCCAAGTAGCTGGGACTACAGGCGCCTGCCACAATACCCGGCTATTCTTTGTTTGTACATGTCATTGTTGTTTGGCAGGCCCGAGCTGGGCTCGAACCCACCAGCTCCAGTATATGTGGCTGGCACCTGAGCTCTGAACCTAAGATCCAAGAGATCTATCTCTTTAAAGGTTATAACTATTTACCTGGAAGTTAATTCAAAGGGGAAGTATCTACCTTCCTCTGTTTTTCCTCTAATGCAGCTAAGAAATAGAATGTCTCTTGATTATAAATTATATATTTGCCTACTAAAATAAAATACTCAAACTAAATAACATCAAAATATGCCATTATGAAGGCATGAACTTGTTTCTGCTCGGTTATCTATACATGTGAACTAAAATTGTCTACACGTGTATTTCTGACTATAGAGCAGCCATGTGCACCCCTGAAGAGTTGCCAGGAGCTCCCTGAAGGTGGAGGTGTCTTCAGAGTGCTGGAAACAGTGTCTATTTACAGAAGGCCTCGTGGGTAAAGGATAGGAAAGAAATATAAGATGCAATCTGTGCTCTCAATCAGATTTCAATTCAGGGAATTGTTTCAAAATTTAGATTTCCATTTACTGAATTTTCTTAAAAGGAGGTCACCTGTACTTCGTGCTAGAAGTCCCAGTCTCACTTGGTGTCAAGGAAGTGGCCTGCGAGAAGGCCCTGTGGTCAGATAATTCCCCTTTCCTCAGAGCTGGGGGCGGTTTTGAACTTCCTGGAAATCATGGATCATCGGACCTACAGAAGTGATCACCAAGGATCATGTCACCTGTCGGGAAGCCGGGCAGCCACTGCCCTCCTCACATGGCCACTCCACACCAGGTGGCCTTTGCACATGCATCACACACACACAGGCCTGGGACATGCGCACACACGCACAGCACACACGGTTCCTGCTGTCCTTTCTTCCCAGTGCCACACCCTAGTCCCCACAAAGGAGTCAGAATCATGTTTGCAAAATCAAATGGCCTTGTGCCAGGATGCAGGTGAGATGCCCACATTGCCCCACTACCACCACTCACTGCTGCAAAACCCCAAGGCCATTCCCCAGCACCCCACTCTGCCTCTCCTGCTTCCTAACACCGCGCCCCTCCCTGACCATGTACTTTATGAGGAAGGAACTGTGATGGGCTCAGCGTGACTCAGCAGACCCAGCACAGTGCCCTGTGTGCAGGTGTTCGGCAAACACTAATACTTACAGAATACCTGAATGTAAATGCTCAAAGCACACCTTCTGAAGGTTTATGAAGTGCCAGGTACAGCAACAGACGTGTGCGCTTCTCCATGGGTTAGCTCACAACACAGCCGCTGGCTTTTCTAAGAGTAAGCAAATAAGAAAGAGACAGAGGGTGAGTGGGACAGAAGCCACCTCTGGGGAACCTGATGTCGAAAGTACCATCCCATCGCTTCTGCCGTATCTATTCATTAAAAGCAAAGTCACCAGATCACTGGGTAAGTGGACTGCAGTAAGAAAAAACAAATCAATAAAAGATAAATAAGTAAAAGCCACTCCCTGGGTCTAGGCCACACTCAGACCCAGGAAACGATGTCACAGAGGAACACCAGGAGGGAGGGTCGCGGGACCTGCCAGGGTGGCTGTCACCCTCCACGTCAGCATGAAGAAGTCCACCTCTTCACCACCACTCTGTCTGATGCTGTGCATTTCACATAGACCAGTATTCTAAGGTAGAAATGTAAGAGTTTGTTATTTGAACAATTCCCTGTTGCTGGATGTTTGTAATATCTATAATTTCCCACTAATTTTTGCAATAAACATCCTTGAACATGTACACTTTTACGCTGACCCATACTTATTTCTGGGAATTAATATCTTGAACTGAATTTGCTGCGCCAAAGGATACACTATTTAATTATTCATGTATGTTGCCAAATTCTCTTCCAAATTTACCTCTCAACAATTTCTGACCGGTACTTTAAATTCTAAATACTAAAGTGTTTTTCCATTCCACCTGGAAGGGTGTGCGTCTCCTTACGCCCTCTTCCCAGTGCTGCCTCCCCTGGCTGCCCGCCAGGTCTGGGCTGACCTGGAGATGGAGCGTCCATGCCTGTGGATTTGACTTTATTCTTCCTTTTTGCAAAGATTTCTGCTTTGTTGGAGAGATGCTGGTGAGGGATGTGTTAGCTGGGAAAGACTAGGTGTGGCTGCTGTAACAACAGAACTAACAACCTCAGTGGCTCACACGTGGAAATCTGTCTCTTGTTCACACAAAGTCCACTTTGGGCCCTGAAGGGTTCTGCAGGACAATTTTCTTCCTGCAGTGATCAGAGGAGCCCACCTGACTCTATTGGGTGGTTTCACCACATCAACACATGTTCCGTTTGGCTGGAGGAGGGAAGAGAGCACTGAAGGATTATGTGAGGGATTTAACTACCTCAGCCAGGAAGGGACATACATCATCACACTCACAGTATGTTGGCCAGGACTAGTCATGAAGCCGCACCCAAGGACTTTGGTGAATGTTCAATTTTCAATTACATTTTTAACTTGACTAAATATTAAATAAGTAACGTTATTAAAATTTAATATTGATACAGCTTAAAAATTGACACTCCTAGACATACAGATAATATAATACAGCGATATGTATACATTATGGATAACTTATTTAATATTTATTAAATGATATCTATGTCACAAAAGACAGTAGATGAAAATGTACTTTTATGAATAACAGAGGCTTTTCTCCATGGGCCCAGATACTGGCAGCAAATCTGTAGCCTTGCCCTGACTTTGGTCTTTTTGGTAAAGTCATATAAAAACACAAAAGTCAGACTGTACATCTCCGACCTTGCCTCACTTCCTGCAGACAGATGTGTGCCCCTTTGTTCCACGTGTGGGGACAGCCGTTGCCAGATGATGTATCTGTTCAGTGGACACGACTTGGCACTGGGCCTTCCCACCCCTCCTGTTTCTAATCATGTTACCCGGGCACGTCAGGGTCAAGCTTAAAGACCTGCTAGAACTGGATTCGAGATTTACGAGAACGAGATGTAACCAGGCCTCTCCCAGAGGTTTGGGAAGAACAGCTGGGGTCCGGCCCTTCACATCATAACAAGAACTGTTAAAAACTAAAGCAGTGTTTTGTGCTTGTGTGCATGTGTGTGCGTGTGTGTGTGTTTTAAGATGAGTGTAGAAAAGCAACAGTAACCCAAAGGCATCCAGAAGGCACCTTCACCAGGGGCACCTCTAAAATAAGAGATTCTAAAAGCTCTCTCTACCTCACTCACATTTCAAACTCTTTATAAACGAGAAGCAAAAAGTGTTAGGTTTGAACCATGGAATTTTCTCCCCTGACCCTTTCCCGAGTGGAGCTGAATCATCCCCACTCAGCGCAGCGAGGGGCTGTTTGCTGCCTGGGCCCCACCCTGTGCTGATGTAATGCACGGCTGTTTCCCTGGGGAGTGTGCTGGGGAGGCTGCTCCCGCTGCCCAGAGCTCCTGGAAGGACAGGGACAGAGGGGAGGTCTGAGGGCACAGATGGCTGCATGGAAGTGACCAAGGGCTCACGCCGAGTATTGGCAAGTCCACCTTGCCCACTCTCCTGCCCCACCATGACTGTCCCATGTCTGGTCCCTCTCCCTCCAAGACCATCCTCCCTGAGAGCTCATGGCTCTTCACCAGAGAACTCTGCTTTCTTTAAACTGGTGGCTGCAGCCACACTTCCCTTCCTGAATGTGCCTGAGAGTCCCCTGCACCTGTGTTCACATCCCAAGGAGAGGAAGCCGCTCCAGGCCCCCAGACAGAGCAGCCAAGGGCTCCCTCTGACCTGGGCGAAGGGGTGGCCCTGCCACCTTCATGAAAGGACTGTTTTTGTTTTCTGTTTTTTAACTACTTGACTTTTTTTACTGTTGAGCTTGTGAACATGTCAGAAACATCAGGGAAAATGGCATCTTTCCCACCTCACCCCTACATGCACAAAATTTCTAGAGTCCTGCCTGTAGCCATCACCTGCTGAGTAAACTCTGAGCAGTCTCACTTAGGAAGGGCTCGGGGGCTCTCCATGGGCCCGGTTTAAAAAAAATATATAGATAAAAAGAACAAAAACAAAATTAGAACAGAAAGTTGACATCATTCCCATCAGTGTGCTTCGGGCACTTTCCTGCTGTGTCACCTCCAGACCCTGCCCACACTGGCCCTCTGCCTGGCACCCCTCCTTTCCTCTCTCAGCGTGGCACACTCTCACCAACCCTCTGCGACCCTTCCAGGCAATCTGCTCCAGGAAGGCTGCCCGCCTCCTCCTCCCATCCTGGTGTAGGTCAGATGGCCGCTGTCCGTGTCCCTTAGCACTCTTCCCCTCTCCGGTGAATTTTCCAAATCAGTAGTGCCCCCTACCCCCACCCCAGCTCCTGTGTAAGGCTATATTTTCTAGAATTGCCTCCCCTATACAGCCCTCTACTTGCCCTATACCGGAAACTCAGGAGTGGAAGTACAGTGCGGGCCGTGGCAGCTTCCCTGCGTGAGCGCTCACGCCGTGGGCTTCCCCTCGCAACCTCCCCAGACAGCTGGCTCCGCGGCCCACCACCCAGGCTCTGGGACCATCACAGTCAATCTCTTGACCTTCTTAGCAGCCTTGCTGGGATTTGCTCGCCCAGAGCATGCCGTCCCCTCCTTTTCTATGAAATGTTTAACACTTGAAATACTTAGAGTGACTTCTGTTTCCCGACTGACACTTCTGTGCCAGTGATGCTATAGTTCAGCACCTGTGACCTACTGAAACCACAGTTTGATTAAAAAGAAAGATTTGAACTGATTTAAATCAAGTAACTTCAAAAATAAGTTTGCATTGACAAAACAAAGTAAGAGAGCATGGGCCAAAAATGTAGTACGTGGGTACTGGACTAGACGTGTGCTAAGGAGAGTGCGCTGAGAGCAGAGATTCTAAAGGGCCAGAAGACGCCACGAGGGGAGGTGTCCAGTCCCCTTTATACATGGAGAACTGACAGAAAAGAGGAAGGGAGGAAGAAGGGAAGGGAGGAAGGGAGGGAGGGAGGGAGGGGAATAAAAAGAAAGCCAGAAGGAAAGAAAGAGAGGAAGGAATGAAAGGAGGGAAGAGACAAAGAGAAG
>CAUYQV010103823.1:0-17777 GCA_963574575.1 Galagoides demidoff | reverse complement strand
TATTTATCACCTAATTGTGCCAGGCACTGAACTGGGCACCTGAGCAATACATGACAGAAGAGAATAAGTGAATGGATCACTGGTGTGATGTGGCCCTCTCTGCAAATGCAGTGTGATGCAGAACTACTCCCCAAGTTCCTACGTGTGATAAAAAGCCCTTGCCCCAGGCCATAAAAGCAGTATCTTATAGTCGTTATGAATTCAGTTCAGGGTGTGAATTCATCCCTCTCGTTTAGCATCTGTACAATCCCAGGCAAGTTATTTAATCTTCTGAGGCTCAGCTTTCTCATCTCTAAGATGGAGATAACAATAGTACCTACCTAATAGGGTTGTTATGAGGATTAAATGAGATAAGGCCTGAAGTGAGCTCAGCTCATACTAAGTGATTAATATTCTCAGCTATTATGGCAATGATTATAATTTTAGGATAAGAATGTATTCTGGGAGACTCCCAAAGGACTAAGAGCAATATGATTGGAGTCTAAAATTGTGCACATGAGAACTATTGGTGGAATTCACAATATTTACCTTGGGGGCCGGGAGGTCCATTTTCAACTATAAGAAGCATCACTTTGAGTAAGAGCAAGCAGGTGCGTGCTATGGGCCTGCAGGATGTTGACCCAGAATCTATGTATAGGAGGCAGAGAGGGAAAGATTTCAGCCCAATAGAAAGAAAATTTAAGTCTTCCAGCTGTGGATTAGATTACTTGAGGATGTAAGATTCCCATTGCAGAAAGAGTTTGAGCAGAGATGGGGTAGTTGGTTGCCAGGAACACTATAGAGCCCATTTCTCATGTTGGAATGAACTTTATTATCTGTCTCCCTCCCAGTAGAACATCTGTCCCATGAGAGAAAACATAGCCTGTTTTGTGCCTGATGCATAGTGAGCATTCAGGAATGAATGAATAGTAAGCACTAAAGACCCGCCATGTGATAATATTTGATTTAACTAAGTTTAGGGAAGATCTCAGGATAAGCACATATGGAGCAAGCATAGTGCTGGGCACAGTCTGAAACATGCCTGCAACTAAAACACAGGATGGCAAGTGTTATGTAGATCAACAGAGTTGAGCTCAAAATGGCAAGGAAGCACACAGGAAGCAGAGGTGCATTCCCCCTGGGTCCTGGGATAGAGAAGGTGCAGTATTTTCACTAGGCCTAAAAGGATGAATAGGGCTTTACCTGATGGACAAATTCAGGGAAGGGGTGTGGACAGCTGTGGCTGAGGGAATTGCCTGGGCAAAGACACCAGGGTGTGATGAGCATGAAAGGCAGGACAGCCTTGGTCTGGACCAGGAGGCAGATGTTAACTAGAGATGAAACATAGGTCGTGGTCAGATCATGAGATGACTTGGAAGGTGCTCTGGGAGCCCTATGGGTTTGGGGAGCAGGAGAGTCTGCTGTGAAACCTTTTGTAACTGCCTGATGAATTATAGTCTTGGTGCAGGATTGATTTGGCAGTCGGGGCTTCCCCTCAACACGTTCACCATCAGTCACTGTAGCCTCTAAAAGACCTCTAAGTTCACTGCTAAAAGGGGAGTCACAGTGAGCATATTCCTGTGATTGAGAGTGGCGATGCATTACCCTTAGCACCCAGGGCCCATGAACTTAGGGGCGGGGTTTCTCCACATCTGCACTGCTGACGTTCTTTCCTGTGGGACCTGTCCTGTGCATTGCAGGCTGCTTAGCAGCATTCTGTCCTCTATTGCTACATACCAGCTGCACTGCTCCTCCTCCAGCCGACATCAGAAAACCAAAAACGTCTCCAGATATAGCCAAATGGCCTTTGGGAGCAAAATTGCCCCAGTGAGAACCATTGATACGGAGCAATTTGTTATATGATATGGGGGCACCAGAAGGAGACCAGCAACTCCTGATCCAGTTCCTTGATGAGCTGGGGGTCCTTTACCTCATCGTTTATATTCCTTTACTTAGGACTTAACGCTCTGCTTGCCTTTCTGGTCACTCGGGGCTTACTCTCAGCTTCTCTTTATTCTAGGTTTTTCATTGAAGAGGAATCATTTCTAGGACCTGAATGATAGAATGGATGGGGGAATTGATGAGGCAGATGTTTGGCTAACATGGTGCTTTTTACACTTTGAATAGTACACCTCTTGCTGAGACACACACTCGGCAATTAGCTGTGGCCTCAGTGTCTACCACCTGCCTAGTCCACACATCTATATTGCCTGCCTGGTCACCATAAGCACCTGAAGTTCATGGCCCGTGCTTCAAACATGCTCATCTATCCTATCTAAATGAAATCATCTAACCCCAACTTATTCCCAAATAGAAGATGGTGCTGTTGAAGATGGAAAATGGGACAGCTCTATAGACAGTTTTACTTACATCTCTACTGTGGGCTCTGCCATAATAGACTCCAAGTGTAATTTATTTATTTTCCCTCTTAGCTATAGAGTTCTAAATAGGATATGAAGTATTTTTACCTTTCTCCCATGAGGTCCTATCCATGTGCCTTTGGAGTTCTGCTTCTGAGTTTAGCAGACTAAGAGTCCTAAGGTGAACCCAGTTGCCCCCTATGATTTTAGTAAGCTCGTGTTCCTCTAAGATTCTTTATTGGATATCTCACCTGTCAACAATGGATTCCCAATGAATTTTGTCTGCTCTTTGGACAAATGGGGTTCTTACTAGGTTGGGGCTTAATTTAATTTGATAAGAGCCATTCAGGAAATAAAAACTAAACTTAAAGTACTCCCTCTTTCCCGTGAAGAAAAGTACAGTCTGTGCAGACCCTTACCAGATTAAATATACCTATCAACGGCTTACTAACTAAATGGCAATTCTTGTGGGATTTAATAAACAGCTTAACTTTCACATCCTAAGAGAAACTGCCTCTCTAAACGTCTATGGCATTTCATTTGTACTGATCTAGGAACTATTTTCTCATTACTGCCTTTATTTGTACAAGGAACATTTTCTCCATCTAAGTTCCTTAAAGCCTATGCCCTCTGTGTCTCCGATGTGTCCAAAAGAGTACAGAGATGCCCGGGATATATACCCAAAAATGAATGACTGCATGATTGGAAATTTGGGAGAGAATGAGGTGGTACATTTTTTTAAAAATGCTTTTTAAAAAGAAAATTTAAAAAACACAGAGACAAATAGAAAGCAGAAGTTATTTATCTTTCTATCGCTGACAGCCACTGTGAGTTCTTCAGTATATCAGTCATCTTCATTGTTTGAGATGTATTTAGGCAATATATCTTACCATAAGATTATAAGAATACTTACATTTGAGTCAATTTGCATTTTGCTTTATTTTTATTCTTTATAATGTAATGCAAGCATTTTCTAAGTCTTTAAATGTTCTTTTAAAACACTACTTTGGCTATGTAGTATCTCAGTGATGGCCAGATAATAATTTATACCATAGATGATGGATTGGTTTTACTATGGGCTGTTAGACACAGTGCTTTTATGGATGTCTTTATACATATTCTGATACATTCTTAGAAGTAAGATTACTATGCCAAATGTTATGAATATTTTTAAACATTTAGATATAGTGCCTGCAATTCCCTTCCATTTTTTCCCTAGATCTCCAAAAAAGTACTTTATTAGATGGCACTTTATTTGCAATAGTGAAACAGAAGATCAACTTACCAGCACTAGGAATTCAAATAAATAATAATAATAATAATGGCATCTCTACAACAGGTTATGGCTTAGAAAGTACTTTAATATTCACTTATTTCCTTTTGTACTCATGGAGATATTATTTCCATCTTATGCATGAAAAATTAAGGTGTAGAAAAATTAATTGGCATGTATGTTCAAGGTCACACACTTATCAGAGGTTTTCTATGTTTTTGTGACCACATCAAGAGGACTAAAGACAAAAAGAAAGAGAAGGTGAGAAAATGGAAGGGAAAATATAATAAAAAGAACCATTTAATATTATAAATATCACCTCAAAAGCAGAAAGTGAAAGATTTTCTGAATAGATTAATAAAAATACTGTTGAGGCTTGAGGTGTAAATGTAAGTCCTAGGAAAATTTCACAAAGGGTGGTCCCTTAAGCTCCTATACCTTAAAAAAGTTCCTTAAAATACCTTGATAAACTTGTATTGTGGGCTCTGAATTTGTATGTTTAGAGATAATGTTCAAAGCTGGAGGTGATTTTATCGCCAAGGAAAGGATCTATAGAATTTATTTTAAACAGCCAGAGAATGTCGGAGCTAGAAAGGACTTTAAAAATCTTCTTCAACTCCTTCACGTAAGGTCTCAGAAGAGAATAACTCATTCAAGTCACACCAAAACTCAGAGTCAGGGTTGAGGCTAGACCTGAACAATACAGTGGAGATGTGAACAAAGTATAGAGAGGGAACCACAATGAAATAAAGCAAAGCAATTATTTTTGAGTTCTGGACCAAAGAAGGTCTTAATCATTTAACACAAATGCTATTGCATCATATCCAAATACAGTCTCAATTTACATGTAACGAAAGGAAACATCCATGTAAATCACTCAAGTAAGTTTTCCTGTCTATCTTGTTATATTTTGCTTTTTGCCTTTAGCTAAGTAATTTATTTAGTGGGATCACATGAGTCATACAAATAAGAAAACAGACTCATGAAGTAGGAGGCACTTTAGTAAGCTGTAAATAAACCAGATCAGTTGTTTCTGAACCTGGCTGATTCTCAAAATCACTTGGGGCACTTTTTGAAAATCCAGATCCCCAGAACCCCACCCTAGAGATTCAGTAGATCAGGTAAACTTGACTATCTCCTCCCAAACTTGCTTTTTAAAAAAGGAATATAGGCTTGGTGCCCATAGCATACTGGTTATGGTGCCAGCCACATACACTGAGGCTGGCAGGTTTGAACTCAGCTTGGGTCAGCTAAACAACAATGACAGCTGCAATCAAAAAATAGGTGGGCATTTTAGTGGGCACCTATAGTCCCAGCTACTTGGGAGGCTGAGGCAAGAGAATCGCTTAAGCTCAACATTAGAGATTGCTGTGAGCTATGATGCCATAGCACTCTACCGAGGGCGACATACTAAACTCTGTCTCAAAAAAAAAAAAAAAGACATTTTAAATCTTACCTGAATCTTAAAAATAAAGTTACACATTCTCAAGAAGTCTGAAGACACTGAATATAGAATGATTGGAGGAAGTCATGTCAAAGTCTAGTGACCATCTCTGTCTAAAAATTTAATTTTAGGAGATAAACTTTTCAATACCTGTCCAAATTGACTCCATACTTAGAAATGTCTGAAAAAATTAAGTTAGGGAGGCAGTAATAGCTAATAAATAGATTTTTCTGTTGTGTAAATGTTTGTACAGATGTTATAAGTGAGACTTTTCAAAAAACTCCTTAGGTTGCTGACAGCAGACAACTTTGCATATGTGTGTTAACAGGAGAATGTGCTGTGTTTCAGATGAATGGGGAAGCGGGTCCAAATGACTTTCAGATTAGCTGGAACAGATGGAAGGGTCACAGCTGAACAACTTGACACGCCAGCACAAAGGCATCGTTGAAGTGCAGTTCATTGCCTCTGACAGATACTGCCAATCAACCCAGGCTTGCCCTCACTTAACCAATAGCCTGCACCTTGAAAGATTCAGAAAAGAATTTTTGAGAAAGTATTTTGAGGCAAATACTAGCATTTCTCTGGTCTATTTTATCACTGAACATCATCTCGGGCTGACTAAGGCTTTAGAAAGTTTTGTAGATATTTCGAAAATTAAGATGATATAAACTTGGCAATAGGGGCTTTCACTAATTAATAAATTTATAGAAATCTAGGCCACATTATGGCTTTTGAGAGTCCTATTATCCCACTAAATTAGAATACAGTGCAGAATAACAGAATGAAGAAAATATAAGTTTTTTAAAAACTACTCAACTTGAATTTTGATTAGCTGTTATCAGAAAGATGTATCCAAGTGAATATTAAAATGTACCATATTTAAATTCTCTTTCTAGGTCTAACTTTGTAACTTGATGTGTACAAAGATTTGTATATACCCCAACTGGTAAAAAACAAATATGTCCCCCCCTGACAAATAATCATATTCCATTCTATTGTAACCTATTCCTCAAGAATAAGATGGGGCTTAAGGGTCAGCTTTGCCTCCTTCAGATCACTTAGAGGACCCTTGAAAACTTGAAGACCCTTTCAGACCATCAGCCTCAGGCGGGCGCTCTGCAGAAAACTACTATTTTCTTTCCTGCCTAACACAGCTGATTAATCCAAATAGATACCCTGGCTCCTATGTGCCTCTATGCAGGTTGCTAGAAAACTGGAGTTCTGGAAAGTTCAAAAAGAAGATTGATATTTGCACTTGTCAATGAGGTAGGGACTCTAATCTTAATCAAAGGCTGACTGTGGACACTAATTATTTAGTCTGAGGGTGCCCATGGATAGCAGAGATGCTAATTATTAAAGCACAGGGAATCTTGGAGAACATGCATCATGACTATGTAATTCACCTTATAGCCTGATCTCCTTCCTTGAGGTTTATATGTATTTGACATAGTGGCTTGAAAAACAGGTGAACGGTGGGAGCATCTTGCTAATGGTATTTCTATGGCAATGGTAGTGTTTTATTATCCTAAAGACATTCCTGTAGCCCAAAGCTTTCGGGGGTGAAACATAATCCCTTTAAACTTTATTCTTACCTAGGTCATAGAATCACCTACTATGCCCTATCTTAGAAACCTGTCTTACTCACACTCTAGAAGAAGAAGCCCAAAGAACTGTATAAATGCAGCCTGGCCACACTGGCTTAGGCTGCTGTGGACGCCAGCCCCAAGCTTAGCCAATTAAAGTTGCTCTGGTAGCAGTTTGCAATTTGGGCTCAAAGAGGCAGTCAATATTGGTCAGGGAGCTATAGGCATGTAGGGTGTCTGGGATGGCTATTTAAAGCAAGGAGAATTTTGGGAGAATAGGAACTAAAAGCTTGATAAAAGGAGCTCATCTGTAAAGAGGAAGAATAGATTAGATGTGGAGAAAGGAGATAAGGTAAGAGATGCCCATGACTCCAGGCAGAGGGAGAAAGTGAATGTTCTTTCTGTTTTCATAAGACCTTGCATACATTTTGCAATTCGTTTAAGGGAAATTCCCCTTTATCTTCACCTTAAACTCACTTTTACCTAAGTTAATTTAATGGAGTTTCTATGCTTTACAAACAAAGATTCTGATTAGGACATCATGGGATTTCCATTTATTTCATTAATTTAAAATATATATTGAACACCTAGTATGTGGCTAGTATTATGCCAGCCTCCGGCAATACGATAATGAATAAACTCAGGATACACTACTAAGGAGTTTACAGTTCATGCCAGCTTCTCATACTTTCCTATTATCACCTCCGCTGCTTCCTCCAAGCCACTCATAGGACTTATTGTAAGGGACATAGGAAAATAAACCAATGTCTGCCTTCCCTCCCTCTTTTAGTCCCATTTTCAACCATTTTTTGGACAACCTGCTCTCTAGTAGTAAAAATGTACTCACTGTGGGTAACTGCACAGTGGTTTTGTTTTTCTATCATTTGTACCCTGTCCTCCTGTCTTAAAATATCCTCCTGAAAGTCCAAGTTTTATAGATCCCTACTAAGGTACAGCTATGTGTTAATTAATGACTATAGTTTAATGTAGTGTGTGTGTCATTTATATATTCCTAGGGGATAAAAAGCTCCCAACCTTAGTGACTTAAAACAATAATGATCAATAATTTTGCACATGAATCTGTGATTAGGGCTGGGCACACAGGGTTCCAGTCTTGGAAGACCTGGGATCCAGTGGCAGTGGGCAGAAGAGGAGGGCTGAGGCCCAAGGGCCAGCCATACAGGTGGGACCACGATCCCTGCTAAGGCCCCCTAGATCCACATGGTTGCCTGTGGGCCAAGCAGCCTCAGAAGCTTCTGCCCTGCTGGCCACATCTATGGGCATCTTGTTCATGTCCCCAATGTAGCAAGGAGGGAAGGACTCCTGGGAGAGAGGCAAAGGACAGCCTTCACAGAATGGGCAGCTACCAGAGGCTGGGGTGATCTGCATGTTTACCAGGGGAGCCTTAGCCCTCCCTGGATGTGTCTTTCCTAGTTGAGAGCTAGGCACTTTCTCAGGGGGTATTTTTCTAAAAGTTTGGGCCAAAAACAAGGCTGTGCATTATACATAAGAGTGCATTTTACATGGAAAGAGATGATAAATAAGATAATTTATACTGATAAAATATTTAATTCACAAGGATGAGGTAATAGTCAAAGATCTCTATGGGTCAACTAACCAAAAGCAAATATATATATAAAGCTAAAATTATATGAACTATAGAATGAGAAATAAAGATCACATTATTGTGAGAGATAGTGATAATACTTCCTGATGTAAAGGAGACAAAAAAAAAGCCAATTTGTAGAATAAAATTGGAAAGAGTAATATAACAAACATTTTTAAGGTTCCATGGATCAAATAAAACACTTAAAATCCTCTAGACCAGAAAGAAAAAAGATAAAACATTCCAAATAGCTTTCAGTGCCCTATACCAGTAGTCCCTAACCTTTCTGGTGCCAGGGACTGATTTTATAGCAGATAATTTTTCCATGAACTGGGGGCAGGGAGGGAAATATCTGATAGGGAGTGGAGCTTAGGCAGCAATGTGAGCAATGGGGAGCGGCTGTAAATGCAGATGAAGCTTCATTTGTTCACCCTCTGCTCACCTCCTACTGTATAGCCCAGCTCCAAAGAGGCCATGGGTTCATGGAAAACAATTTTTCTATAGATAGGGGATGGGGTTGGTGGTATGTCATGGGCAGAGCTCAGGCAAGTGATGGGGAGAGTCTGCAAATCCAACTGAAGCTTTGCTTGCTGCCACTGCTCACCTCCTGCTGTATGGCCTGATTCCTAACAGGCCGTGCACCAGTACTGATCTGTGGTCTAGGAGTTGGGGATCACAGCCCTATACAATTTAAACAAAAGTTTCATATACAATTTAAGATACTTTTCTAAATAGTCATTAGGTAAAAGAAAAAAAAATTCTCCGCTGATGACTATTTATAAAGAGGTTTGCTTAATGATTTGGGATATAGGTATAAAAATGGAAAGAGGCATAAGTGAGAACACTGTATATCAAACCCTATCAGATTTGGAAAAATCATACCTGGAGCAAAACTGATACTCTTAAAGGGGTCAGCTTTTAAATAGAACTAATAATTAAATGAAAGATTTTTAAGAATGAATGAGCTGAGGTTGCCATTCATCTGGTCACTGGCGGCACTGCAACTGTGTCACACCTGCTTCTAATGACCCCAGCTAGCTCTGCCACATCCTTTATCACATTGTGACTTGCAAGTACTAAGAGATCTAATGGAGAACTGGGAAATGAGGTAGAGTCTCACTATGTAGGTATTCCCCAGGCTGGTTTTGAAGTCCTGGCCTCAAGAGATCTTCCCTCTACAGCTCCCAAGCTGTTAAGATTACAGGCATGAACCACCATACCCAGGTGTATTTTGCAGTGAACTGGTGACTTCTCCTGGGCCTTGCCCCCAATCTAAAGAATGCTCAGGAGAAAGACAATATGAAGTACAAGATGCAGTAGGAGCCAAGGTAGCCAACTAGAGATGGTGCTTGTCAGACCATCCTGGCAAAAAGGTAGGATATCAGACAGATATCCCACAAATTATGGGACGCACACTTTACTCTTTGAAGACTTGTATGGAACAGAGGTGCACAATCTGGGAATTTCCCCCAACTGGTGTTTCATGGAGACATACTAGTTAGTTGAACACACCACACCCCTGGGGGAGACTTGAGAGCTGGACTTAGATGATGGGAAAGCCCATGCAGACTGAACTGATAGGAGTGTGCTATGGAGGTCCAAACTATCATTTGTGAATACTATGAAAATCTCTATGCACATAAATTTGAAAACACTGAGAAAATGGGCAAATTCCTGGAAACACATAACCTCCTAAATCTCATCAGGAAGAAACAGAAGTCCTGAATAGACCAAGAATGAGAAAAAAAATCTTACAATAAATAAGTTCTGGGCCAGATGCCAAATTTCATCAGACCTACAAAGAAGAATTGGCACCTCATATTACAGAAGTTATTTCACAACATTAAGAAGGAAGGAATGCTACTGCACTCATTATACATGGCCAGTATCACCTTGGTAACCTGATCCAGGAAAGGACACTAGAAAACTACAGACCAATATCCCTTATGAATATAGATGCAAAAATCCTCAATACAATTCTAGCAAACTGATTCAGTTTCACATTAAAAAAAAAAATCCACCATGACCTGATAAGCTTCATCCCAGGGATGCATGGATGATACAACATATATAAAACCTTAAATGTGACTCACCACATAAACAGAAGCAAAAAACAAAGATTATATGCATTATCTCGATGCAGAAAAAGCATTCAAAAAAATTTAACACCCTTTTATGATAAAAACTCTTAACAAAATAGGCATAGATGGAATATATCTCAAAATTATACAAGCCATATGTGACAAACCCACAGCCAACATCATACTGAAGGGGAAAAAGTTGAAAGCATTCTCACTTGGAATTGGAACAAGACAGGATACCCACTATTACCACTTCTATTTAACATAGTGCTGGAAAGTCTTAGCCAGAGAAATCAGGCAAGAGAAGGAAATTAAGGGTATTCAAATAGAGAAACAAGAGGTAAAATTACTGTTCTTTGCTGACAATATCATCTTATATCTAGAAAACCGGATATATTCCATCAAGAGACTCCTGGAATTGATAAATAAATTTACCGAAGTCTCAGGTTACAAAATGAATGTACAAAAATTGGTAGCATTCCTATATATCAATAACAGTCATCAATGTGAAAATCAAATCAAGGATTTAATACCTTTCACAACAGCTATAAAGAAAATAAAATACCTAGGAATATATTTAACCAAGGAGGTGATGCATATTTACAAAGAGAACTATGAATTACTGAGGAAGGAAATTGCAGATGATGTAAACAATTGGAAAAACACATCACACTCATGGATCAGCAGAACACACATTGTTAAAATGTCTGTACTACTCACAGTGATTTACAGATTCAATGTAATCCTCATCAAAATGCCAATGTCATTTTTCACACATCTTGAAAAATAATCCTATTCTTTGTTTAGAACTGGAAAAGAGCCTGAATAGCCAAATTTAATTTATTCCTTAAGCAAAAGGAATAAATATGGAAACAAAAGGAACAAATACAGAAGCATCACTCTACCAGACTTTAAAATATACTACAAGGCTGTAGTAACCAAAACAACATGGTACTGACATAGATCAATGGAACAAAACAGAGAAGCCAGATATAAAACTATTTACACATTGCCATTGCCACCTGATACTTGACAAAGCAGACAACGACATACATAGAGGTAAAGAATCCCTATTCAATAAATGGTGCTGGAAAAATTGGATAGCCACATGTAGATGATTGAAACAGGATCCATATCTCTCACCATTCACAAAAGTTAATTCAAGCTAGATACCAGACTTAAGTTTAAGGCATGAAACAAGAATGATAGGAGAAATTGTTGGAAAAACTCTTCTAGATATCAGCCTAGGCAAAGAATTTATGAAGACCCCAATGGCAAGCAACAATAAAAATAAATAAATGGGACTTGATTAAATTAAAAAGCTTCTTCACAACCAAGGTAATGATCAACAGAGCTAATAGACAACCTACACATTGGGAGAAAATATTCACAGGCTATACATTTGCTTTAGGGCTAATAACCAGAATCTACGAAGAACTCAAGCAAATTAGCAAGAAAAATCAAACAACCTCATTAAAAATTGGGCAAAAGACATGAATGGAAGCTTTTCATTAAAGATAGACTAATGGCCAATAAACATTAAAAAATGCACACTAATGTATCAGGGAAATGCAAATTAAAACCATATTGATATCACCTAAGCCCGGTGCACACTAATGCACACTAATGCATCAGGGAAATGCAAATTAAAACCATATTGATATCACCTAAGCCCGGTGAGAATGGCTTTTATCAAAAGTCTCAAAGCCGTGGATGATGGCAGGGATGTGGAGAGGAAGGAACACTTACACACTGTTGGTAGGACTGTAATCTAGTACAACCTGTATGGAAAATAGTATGGAGATAACTCAATGAACTAAAAGTAGACCTACTATTTGATCCAGCAATCCCACTACTGGGTTATTTACCCAAAGGAAGAAAAAAGTCACTTTATCAAAAAAACACTTGCACTAGAATGTTTATTGCTGCATGATTCACAATCACAAAGATGTGGAATAAACCCAAATGCTCACCAATTCATGAGTGAATTAATAAAATGTGGTATATGTATACTATGGAGTACTACTTAGCCATAAAAAATGAATTGATACCTTTTGTCTCAATCTGGATGGAACCTGGAGACCATTCTCCTAAGTGAAGTATGTCAGAAGTAGAAAAACAAACACCACATGTACTCACTATTAAATTGGAACTAACTGATCAGCACTCAGGTGCACAGATAACAGCAAAAATGGAACTCAAGCAGGTGGGAGTAGGGAGGAGAGGATGGACGAAATTATGTTTAAGGGGTATAATGTCACAATCTGGGTGATGGCACATTAATAACTTTGACCGGAGCTGTACAAAACCAACCTTGTAACCAAAACATTTGTACTGCTGTAATATTCTGAAATTTAAAAAAATAAAAACTAAGAAAAGAATAAATGAAAGAATGTATACCTATGAGAATTGAAAACACATGTTCACACAAAAACTTGTAAACAAAGGTAGTATTATTCATAATGGCCACAAAGTCGAAACAATCCAAATGTCCACCAATTGATGAATGAATAAATAAAATATTGTCTATTCACATAAAAGAATATCAATTAGCCATGGAAAGAATGAAGCACTAGTACATGCTACACAGTTGAATCTTGGAAACATGCTAAGTAAAAGAAGCCAGATGTAAAAGGCCACATATTGAATGATTTCATTTATATGTCTAGAATAGGCACATCCTTAGAAATAGATCATAGAATTTTGGGGATGTCAGAGCCTACAGGCACAGAGGTATAAGACATGACTGTAAATATTAATAGACATTGTGTTTCCTTCTGAACTGATGAAAATATTCTGGAATTAGCTGCACAACATTTAAAGTGTAGGATTCACTGTTTTTTAACAGTGAATCAACTTTGCACAACATTGTAAATTACCTAAAAAATTACTTGGAATTAGTTGCACAACATTGTAAGATACCTAAAAAACAGTGAATCCTATACTTTAAGGTTTAATTTTATGGTATGTTAGTTATATTTGAATTTTATAAAGTACAAGATAAAGAGGAAAGAAGAGCCAAATAGAGAAAAAGAAAGTGTGCAGGCCATTAAACTCCGAGCTCTCAGCTCCAAGCCCATCCTTCTATACCCTGCTGTGTGAAGCTGGGACTGGGATTCTGCAAGCTACACTTCCCTTTGCTAGTTAAGTGTCTATTTGGAAGGGTTAGAGGGGAACTGGAAACATGGAAGAGGAAGAAGGGATATGCTTCTGGTCTGATTGCTCTTCCTTTTAGAACTTTGGTGATAGTTCTTCACCATGGAAGCAACATTGGTTTCCGTGCTCTTACGTTTTTCATGCTTGTAGCAACCAACCTCATCTCATCCCATCAAAGATGTGAGCAGCAGCCAGAATGCAAGCCCTTCTCACAGACTGAGCCTTAATTTAACAGGGCTTCTTCTTCTAAGATTCAGGTCCCAAAACCCCAAACTCTACCCTTTGTTCCCCCAAGAGTGGGAGCCACTTGCTATATAGATACTAACTCTGTGCTGGCTGAGTCCCTTCTTGTTTTTCAGCCTTCTAATACTTATTTCACTAATTCCTTATGTTAAATTCTCTCTGATCACATAACTGTAGGATACTGAGGGACAAAACTAGAAATCAACAAATTAGAGAACATGCCCGTAGCTCAGTGGTTAGGGCGCCAGCCACATACACTGAGGCTGATGGGTTCCAGGCCAGCTAAAACAATAATGACAACTGCAACAACAATAACAACAACAAAATAGCCGGGTGTTGTGGCAGGCACCTGTAGTCCCAGCTACTTGGGAGGCTGAGGTAGAGAATCACTTAAGCCCAAGAGTTTGGTTTGAGGTTGCTGCGCACTGTGACGCCACAGCACTCTAGGGAGGGCGACAGCTTGAGACTGTCTCAATAAATAAGTAAATAAACATTTAACAAAATAGAGAACAGAGACACTGGATTTACAGATAAATCCAAGTACTAGTTCTTTGATAAAATGTAGTAAAGAGACAAAACTCTGGAAAATCATTATTTTGAAGAGTGGGAGGGAATGCACATGTTTTAAGGTCTAGGAAAAGAAGAAGAGATGTCCAATTTATTTTATGAAGTAAACATAATATTAATATATTCAAATTTTTCCCACAAAAACTTAAGGAAAAGAATCCTTATTTAATAAATGGTGCTGGGAGAACTGGTTATCCACATGTAGAAGACTGAAACTGGACCTGCAGCTCTTACCATTGACAAAAATTGATTCTCATTGGATAAAAGATTTAAATTTAAGAAATGAAAACAATAAAAATTCTAGAAGAGAGAGTGGGGAAAACACTTAAAGATATTGGTCTGAGGGCAGTGCCTATGGCTCAGAGGAGTAGAGCACCAGCCCCATATGCCGGAGGTGGCGGGTTCAACAGAGAACTCAAATTAAATAATAAGAAATGTGCAAACAACCTTCTCTATAAAAGTGATTTGAACAGAAACTTCTCTGAGGAGGACAGATGAATAGCCAACACATTGAAAAAATGGTCATAGTCATTAAGTATCAGAGAAATGCAAATCAAAACCACTCTAAGATATCACCTAACCCCATCAGGATTAGCCTTCATTGCAAAGTCCCAAAACACCAGATGCTGGTGTGGATGTGAAGAGAAGGGAACACTTCCACACTGCTCGTGGGATTGCTAACTAATAGAGCCTTTTGGAGAAAGGTAAGGAGAATCCTCAAAGATCTAAATGTATACCTTCTATTTGATCCTGCAATCCCATTACTAGGTATCTACCCAGAAAAACAAAATCATTTTACCACAGAGAGATTTGTACTAGAAAGTTTATTGCAGCTCAATTCATAATAGCCAAGTCATGGAAGCAACTTAAGTGCCCATCAACCCTGAATAGATCAACAAACTTTAGTATATGTATACCATGGAATATCATGGAGCCACTAAAATAGATGGAGACTTTACATCTTTTACATTTACCTGGATGGAGTTGAAATACATTCTTCTTAGTAAAGTATTGCAAGATTGGAAAGATAAATATTCAAGGTACTCAATACTAATATGAAATAAATATATAAAAAATTACATGTTCCTAAGAACAATGGAACACTAGTATATTCCAGTTCAGGGGTAGTGGGAAGGGGGAGTAGGCAGAGGGGAGAACATATGACAGAAGGAGGGAGGGCATGGGGCAGGATCTTGCCTATTGTGCACATTGTGAGGGTGTATAGCAATGGGTGAGGGGCTCTTCTACAAATGAGTTTTTGCCCTGGAGGCAAGAGCCATGTAACCTAGATATTGTACCCTCATATTAAGTTGAATAAAGTTTAAAAAAAAAGAAATACACAATATATCCTTATTTATTATAGTCACCATTCAGTGCAACACACCAGTCCTGTCAAACTAAAACTTTGTACTGTTTGATCTATATCCCCCCTTTTCTCATCCATCCTCCTGCCCAGCCTCTGGCAACTAACATTCTACTGTCTACTTGTATGAGCCCCACCTTTTTAGATTTTTCATATAAGTGAGATCATGTGTTGTTTTTTTTTTTACACCTGTCTCATTTCACTTAGCATGGTGTCCCTCATGTTGATCCATGTTGTCACAAATGACAGAATTTTCTTTTTTTTCAAGACTGGATAGTATTCCATGGTATACATACATGTAGGTGAATATGAAATTTCTGAGACAGGCTCTTTTATGCTCCATTATTTCAATTCCAAGAAACACAGTTGACAGTGTCCTTTCTAATTCATGGGTGCAAGTTTTGACTTGCTTGTCTTGTTGGTGTTGCTGGGAGGAGTTCATTTATTTCTATCTGCATATATTTTACATTTCTTGATTTTTGTGTATCTCAAACCTTTAATGATGAGCCACGTATATAACCACATTTCTTTTATCCATGCATCTGATATGGATAACAAGGCTGCTTCCATATCTTGGCTATTGTGAATAATGTTCTAGTGAACATGGGAGTGGTGACATCTTTTTTGACATACTGATGTCAATTCCTCTGGATATATACCTAGAGGTGGGATTGCTGGATCATATGGTAGTTCTGTTTTTAGTTTTCTGAGGAACTTTCTGAAAAGGGTGAAAATTTATTAGGTGCTCACTGCAGATCAAGAAAGAGTTTTCACACAGAGTTTAGAATAGAAAGAGGTACAAAGTTTGTTTATTTTGCTGAGAAAGAGAGAGAGACAAAGAGAATGAAAGAGAGGAAAGGAAGGGAGTGGCCATGGCACACAGAGGAAAGAGTGAAAATGCTGGGCCCTGAGGAGAGCTCACACCTCTACTGTCCACTTAGAGCTCTTCCAGGCTAACAAGCCATTCTTAGGGATAACGAGTTAAGCTATAGGAGTTTTACTGGAAAGAAGAGTAGTTTAGTTGTGAGTTTTCTCTTCCAAGGGAAACTGTGCTGTGGTTTGTTTCTCTTACTCTCTATTAGGTGCTCCATTTTCCTCTGGTGAATAGGTTGTTAGCAAGGCCATCTTTCACCTCTATACTGTTTCCCACAGGGGGTTTATTAATGTACATTCCCACCAACTACACCAGGGGAACTCTCTTTTCACCACACCTTTGCCAACCTTGTTATCTTTTGATGAAAAGTTTTCATTGACATATCCAATTCATACAATACCAAAAATTTAGCTTTTGAAAATTTTAGAAAATTGTGATTATTACTTGTGGGATATAGCAAAAGCAGTCTTCAGAGGGAAATTTATTGTATTAGGAACCTATATTAGAAAAACAGAAAGAGAGTTCATCAATAAACTCATGAACCATCTTATAGAATTGGAAAAGAAGAACAAGCTAATCCCAAACCCACCAGATGAAAAGAAATAACCAAAATTAAATCTGAGATTAATGAAACTGAAAACAAAAGACTCCTTGAGAAAACTAATGAAACAAAAAGATGTTTTCTTGAATAAATAAATAAATATTGATAAACTTTTGGCCAGATTAACTAGAAACAGAAAAATAAAATCTCTAATAACCTCAACCAGAAATGATAAAGAGTAAACAACAATAAATGCCACCGAGATACAAGAGATGATCTCTCAGCATTACAAGAAACTCTACGCCCAGAAATTCAACAATGTGGAGGAAATGGATCAGTACCTGGAATCACACCCTCTCTGTAGACTTACCAAGGAAGAAATAGATCTTGTGAACAGACCAGTTTCAAGAACTGAAATCAAAGAAAAATCTCCCAGCAAAACAATGCCCTAGTCCAGATGGCTTCACACCATAATTCTATTAAACCTTCAAAGAAGAGCTTATGCCAGTATTCCAGAAATTATTACCAAAAATTAAAGAAGAAGGAATCTCCCCCAATACATTCTATGAAACAAACATCACCCTGATACCAAAACCAGGAAAAGATCCAAATAAAAATGAACTTCAGACAAATTTCACTAATGAATATGATGCAAAGATTCTCAATAAAATCCTGACCAATAGATTATAGCTACACATTAAAAAAAA
>CAUYQV010103822.1:0-47462 GCA_963574575.1 Galagoides demidoff | reverse complement strand
CTGTGGTCCCAGCTACTTGGGAGGCGGAGGCAGGAGACTCGCTTGAGCCCAGGAGTTGGAGGTTGCTATGAGCTGTGATGCCATGGCACTCTACCCAGGGGGATAGCTTGAGGCTCCGTCTCAAAAAAAAAAAAAAGAACTAAGATAGCACTGACTTTATGACTTTATGCTTTGCCATAGTGACTGTACTAGCTTGTCCTTGATGCCTCTGTCCTCTAACAAATTGTTTCTTTTGCAGTTGGAGTTCTCTCCACAGACACTGTGTTGCTATGGCAAGCAGTTATGCACAATCCCTCGTGATGCCACTTATTACAGTTACCAGAACAGGTAAGCCCCACAGTATGTGGACCGTGCCTTTGTGTGTCCACGTTTCCAGGGAGTGCATGAAGATAGTCCAGCACATGAACAGTCATGGTTCATGTGCAACTTCCTTAGAAACAACTGTACAGCACAAGGTCTATACTTTGCCTTCTCCCTTTGTTTGCAGAATTATAAAATTCTGTAGCAAAATTAGCGTTGCCTCAGTTGTCTGGGGTCTTATTTTTATTAGGGAGGAGCCCAAGCCCCAAGGCCTTGAAAAGTTCAGCCATTTTGTGAGTTAGTGTCATAGATGAGACTATATCCCAGGCCCTACTTTTTCTACTGGGCTTTTAGTGCTCACCATAGACCAAGCGAAACTGAGGAGATTAAACACCCAAAAAATATTTAAGTGGTGTCTTTTAGATTGCTTTTTGGAAGCGTTTTCTTTCGTGTGTGTGGACTATCCCTAAATGATGATTCTTGAAATAATATGTGAAAATAGGATTCCATAATATTTGCTTTTTCTCTAATATATAAATTAAAAGGAAAACTTTCTAAACAGTTCTGCTTCTGAAGGCTTGCATGTGACAGTACCTAATAAACCAGGTACTTCTGTCTTTTTCTTTTCTTTTTTTGATATAGAGTCTCACTTTGTTGCCCTTGTAGAGTGCTGTGATGTCATAGCTCACAGCAACCTCAGACTCTTGGCCTCAAATAATTCTCTTGTCTCAGCCTCCTACATACCTAGGACTACAAGCACCCACCAAAACGCCCGGCTATTTCTAGTGACGGGGTCTTGCTTTTGCTCAGGCTGGTCTCAAACCCGTGAGCTCATTCAGCCCACCCTCCTTGGCCTCCCAGAGTGTTGGGATTATAGACATGAGCCACCACATCCAGCCTATTCTGCATCTTTCTTATGCCCTACCAGTCACCGTATCCACTTTGCTAATCTATCTTAACCACATTTGTTCTCCTGTTTTTAGGAATTGGCCTACAATATAGCCACATATGGCATTTGGGGCTCTGACATAGAAATAACAAGGCTGGGCAGTTCATTCTCTTTACTTGTTTAATAATACCAAGCCTGTGTTACTGGTTATTGCTGAACTTGTGTTGTACAGATGCGTTTCTAGCTTTGAAAAAGTCACTAAAACATTTTTGTTTCATTTACAAAAAGTTATGTGCACTCCATAGGCTTTGTAGGCCTAATGTTTTGGTTTCACAGTGAGTAAAACTTGAGTATTTTACTCATTAAAAAGTAGGAAAAGTGGGATTCAACTTGTTATAAGCACTTTTTTTTTTTTTTTTTTTGAGACGGAGCCTCAAGCTATCCCCCTGGGTAGAGTGCCATGGCATCACAGCTCATAGCAACCTCCAACTCCTGGGCTCAAGCGAGTCTCCTGCCTCTGCCTCCCAAATGCTGGGACCACAGGCGTCCATTTTGTGGTTGCAGCCATCATTGTTATTTGGCGGGCCCGGGCTGGGGATTCGAACCCACCACCTTAGGTGTATGTGGCTGGCGCCTTAGCCGATTGAGCCACAGGCGCCGAGCTTATAAGCACTTTTTATGTTTCAAAAAGCAAGTAACAAGTGGCATGAATCTTTTCTTGTGTTCATCCTCAACATTTGTACCATTTTTGGATTTTTAACAGCTTTCAACAGTATGTGTTTTTTCATCTTTGTACCAAGACCTGTTTAATCATTCTCCTGCACACACCGAAATGTGTTGCTTGATGGCTATAGTCAGTGTTAGATTGTGCAGGCTGTTCAGTGGGAAATTTTTTATACTCATGGCGTCTTTGAGATCAAAAAGAAATTTCAAGGGTAGCACCCTTCGCTCAGTGTAGTAGGGCGCCAGCCCCATATACTGGAGGTTGTTGTTTTAAAGCCAGCCCTGGCCAAAAACTGCAAAAAAAAAGAAAGAAAGAAATTAAAAATTTTTCAATCCCCAGTTTTCAGGTTATTATTTCCTGCTGCTATATCTGTAGTGGATTTTTTTTTTTTGGCAAGTGGGAAGAAGTATGATTGTTATGTTTATATAATGGTGGGAGTAGCGGTTCTCTCCTTGGTATATTTATTCTCCTTCTTCCTTTTGGTTATTTATATCAAATAGCATTAATTACTGAAATGAAAGGGTGTGGGTCTGTGTAAGTGAAACTTTTGTTTTTATTTGCTGTAATCATTTGCTGCTTGTGATCCCATTTGAGATATTAATGCTAATCTGTGCTTTGCCTTGGCTTTCTGCTTTGTGTTGTTTTGTCTTGCTTTTATGTTTTTTGTTGTCCTGCAATCCCTCATTTCTTCGTTTGTTTTGTGTTTTTTTTTTCTCCCTCATGCTTGTCGTTGTCTGCACTTGGCTTTGATTGCAAAAACAAAACAAAAAAACAAACAAAAAAAAAAAACCAAACTGTGGGGCCCATAAATCTGCATCATTGAATGTCCTTGTCGCCGTTGATGACCTGCTCTCTGCTCCCGTCCCCCTCCTTGGCCTGCTGTGATTGGTGGCTTCGTTGCTTGGCTTGGGCTGTGTTGTGTGAACGGAGCAGTTCACCCCAGTATGGCCTTCTTGCCGACAGGTATCATTTCTGTGAGAAGTGTTTCAATGAGATCCAAGGGGAGAGCGTTTCTCTGGGGGATGACCCTTCCCAGCCTCAGACGTAAGTAGCTGCATTGTGTTGAAAAGTGTGATGTTATTTCTGTTTGTTGTCATGATCATGCTCAGGCTTCTTTCTAAATGGTCTTGAGCTGTGTTGTCCAGTATGGTAGCCATTACCCTCGGATGACTGTTTAAATTCAGGTAAAGGTAAAGAAAATTAAAAATTGTTTCTCAGTTGTACCACTCACATTTCAGGTATTCAGTAGCCATCTGTGGCTAGTGGTCAGCACAGAGAACAAGCAGAAAATACTATTACTCAACATTTACTTTATATGTACTGAAAGCAATATTCTGTAAAGAAACTATCAAGCCGACAGTGGTGGTTCACACCTGAAATTGAGGCAGAGGCTGGAGGAGCACTTTTGAGGCCAGGAGTTTGATCAGCCTGGACAACATAGCAAGATTCCATCTATACAAAAAAATTAAAAATTATTGGCATGTGCCTATAGTACCAATTATTTCAGGGGGCTGAGTCACATCGCTGGAGCCCAGGAGTTCTTGGTGAAAGTGAGCTATGATCAGGCCACTAACCTAGGTAGCAGAGCAAGACTTTGTCTCTAAAAATAATAATAAAAGAATAATTTAAAATATAGTAAAATAATCAGTTTTTCTTTTAAAAATTGGAAGGTTAGTAATGTAAGAGAACCTCATTGTTTTGAGTTTGAGGAGAATTAAACTTAGACCCTTCTCTTGTAGTTTGTTAACAGAAGACCTAAATTTCTATAGTAATGAATAAAATCTGACAATATGTAGAGGTTAAGAGATTTGGATGGGCTTTGCCCTCTCACGAACTCAGCGTATAGCCTAAATGGCCTAATAGTAGTAATAGTCACACACTATAATTTAAATTTAAATTTAGACCGTTGAATTAAGAAGGAAGAACTGTTGCATGTAATTTTAATATTCTTGCAGGTTCACATTTACCTATATTAAATGACAACTATGGAATTGTCATGTTACTAGTAAAAAAATATCTGTGCCTCTCAGGAAAACTGGTTAATTTATCCAAATTGAGTTGTCAAGTTGCACTTTCCCTTTCAGTCACTATGGAAATACAATTCACGATTGTACTTGCTTAGGAGAATAGAAACTAGGAGTTCTTGAGCATTGAGATATTTTGACCCTTGGTTAAACCGAGGAAGTTAACTCTAATAGGTTTCCCTGATCCAGGAGCAGACGTCAGCCTTACCTTTAGTGTTCTGGGGTCACGTGCCAAGTGTATACCTTAGAGCTGTACATTCCTGATTCTGAAGAGTATAGAAATCCCCTCTTGATGATGCTGTGGGTCTTTAAGTCAACCTGAGAGTCTGCATTACTAGTCAGCTCCCAGATCCTCCTTTTGTGCCCTGAGGCCATTCAGGAAAATGCCATTAACATGGACAAATGACTTTCCAGAGCACTGTTTTTTCAGCTTTTTTAATCTCATAGCACACTTGAACCTATAGTTAAACTTCCGCAGCACACGTAAATTATGTTGATTAAAAAAAAAAAGATTAAAAAGAGTATACTTACTGTGCTTTGAAATTCTTTTGGAAATAATTAATGATCTTAAAAAATTTTGGCTCGGCGCCTGTGGCTCAATCGGCTAAGGTGCCAGCCGCGTACACCTAAGGTGGCAGGTTCGAATCCCCAGCCCGGGCCCACCAAACAACGATGGCTGCAACCACAAAATGGCCGGGCGTTGTGGCCGGCGCCTGTGGTCCCAGCTACTTGGGAGGCGGAGGCAGGAGACTCGCTTGAGCCCAGGAGTTGGAGGTTGCTGTGAGCTGTGATGTCATGGCACTCTACCCAGGGGGATAGCTTGAGGCTCCGTCTCAAAAAAAAAAAAAACTAATTTAAGACTGAGATAGAATTAAAAATAAATTTTTTTTAGACAAAAAGTCTACCTTGCTAGTTTCGTGTTGCTGGTGTTAAAAGTTGCCACTACGAGGCCCAGTGTGGTGGCTCGCACCTGTAATCCTCGCACTCTGGAATGCCAAGGTGGGAGGATTTCTTGTTGCAACCCAGGAACTGAGCTGCGACACAGTTTCCCTAAGCGGGGACTTTACCCAACTGCCTGGGGTCCGGTAGACAAAGGGAGAGGTGCTGAGACCTTCACACACAGAGCTTTTTGACCTGTGAGAGACAACCCCACTTCAGCCCTTGGTGAGGCTGACAGGTGCTGCCTCAAGCAGAATTTTCAAGGCCCTTTATCAGAGATTTGGGGGCATGCACACAGAGAGCCAAAAAGGGAGAAGATAATAGTTTCATGTTTCAATTAAACAGGTTAGATTTCTTCAAGTACAAAAGCTGCCAGGCTGAAGGACAGTGGACCGTTAACTACAGACCAAAGAACGCTTTGGGTAGGATTTAACCAGTGAAAGTTACAGCTCACAGTTGGATAGCTGCATCTGGAGAGTAGTTGCTTTTTAACCTTATGTATTTGCTGTCCCTAAGATGCTGATCTCTATCTAGGCATTTCTCAGACTAATTTCTCATTTTTTTCTGCCAGACAGTCTCACCTCCCACACCACAACCCTAGGCATGCATAGCAGCAGAGGGCCAAGGCCCTGGTGATTTTCCCGCATGAGTCCATGGGGAAACCAGCCTATCTAGCTTTGACCCACAATTGCTTGAGCTCACAAGTTCAACAATAGTCTAAGCAAGAGCAGGACTTTTGCTTAGAGTCTTTGTGGTGGGTGTGTGGAGTCCCAGCTACTCAGCAGTGTGAGACAAGAGGATCACTTGAGCTCAAGAGTTTGAGGTTGCTGTGTGCTATGACAGCATGGCACTCTACCAAGGGCCACAGAGTGAGACTCTGTCTCAAAAAAAAAAACCAACAAAACTGTACAGTGTAAAGTTATTACCTTACAATCATGGAGATCAGAGAAAGACAACTGGTTTTACTTGGCAAACTTCAAGGTATTCAGAGGTCTGAGTTCCTTCCAGCTCAGTGATAACCAGCTGGTGGGCCACAACACATGGGTGTGCCTCGAGTGGATCTTAAGTATGTCACGAAAATTTTTAAAGATCATTAATTAAATCATTTGAGAAGGAAGTTCATATCGCAGTAAATATATATTTTTTTCACTCCTTTTTTTGATCAACATAATTTAAGTATGCTGTGGCAATTTCAAGTATGTCATGAGATAAAAAAGGCTGAAAAACACTTTTCTAGATACTATGAAGGGAAATTCATTCCCTAGCCTTTGCTACATCTAATTGCTCCCTGCGTTTCTTGACTAAGTTGCCCCATCTTTTATCTTTAATGCCAGCAACATAGCTACTTCCAGTCTTTCTCTCACTGACTCTTGATTCCATCATGATAATTCCTAATCTGACTTTCTGGTCTCTGTTCCTTAATAAAGTCCATTGTTACAACCTTGGTTGCTCCAGCGCAAGATTGTTTGTTTGTTTGTTTGTTTGAGACAGAGTCTCAAATCTGCATTCTTGTTTACCAGGTCTCAGGCAAGAGAACACGGACATGCTTGGAGAGCCATTTCTCTGCCTGCCAAAGGGACTAAAATTATCTTTTAGAAAAGGGAAAATCTGAACACGCTTATAGCAGGGAAACAGAATAAATTTGAATTAGGAATTAACCTCTCTCCAAAAAAACGCAGGCTCAGATGGTTTCACAAATGTTTGGTCCCAAGCATTTAAAGAAGAATTAAGATTAATCCTCCATAAACTCTTTTGTAATTAGAAAAACTCCTTTTAAAAGAATAAAGGACAAAACAACACAGTCATCTAAACAGAAGCAGAAAAGGCATGTGCCAAAACACAAAATCCTTTCATGATGAAAATAGTAAACAGACTAGCAATAGAAAAATATTTCTTCAATCTGAGTACAGAAAAAAATCCATACCTAACATTTATTCAACAGTGAAAGGCTTAATGCTTTTCTCCTAGAATAATGAACAAAGTAAAGATATACATTTGCATCACCTCTATGCAACTTATAATAAAGACACTAGCCAGGTAATTAGCCCAGAAAAAATAAATTGAAAGCATCAATATCAGAAAATTAAAAAAAAAATTAGTGGGCATCACCTGTGGCTCAAGGAGCAGCACACCAGCCCCATATGCCAGAGGTGGTGGGTTCAAACCCAGCGCTGGCCAAAAACTGCAAAACAAACAAAAAAATTAGTTCAATTTCAGAGAATATGATCTTTTACATAGATAATCTTAAGGAATATATTAAAATTATTACAACAGATCAACAAGCTTAGCCAGATGTCAGGGTACAAGATCAATATACTTTTTCATGCACTAGCAATGAACATTTCAAAAATAAAATTAGGCTCGGCACCTGTGGCTCAAGTGGCTAAGGCACCAGCCACGTACACCCAAGGTGGTAGGTTCGAATCCCCAGCCCCGGCCACCAAACAACAATGATGGCTGCAACCAAAAAAAATAGCCGGGTGTAGTGTTGGGCACCTGTGGTCCCAGCTACTTGGGAGGCGGAGGCAGGAGACTCGCTTGAGCCCAGGAGTTGGAGGTTGCTATGAGCTGTGATGCCATGGCACTCTACCCAGGGGGATAGCTTGAGGCTCTGTCTCAAAAAAAAAAAAGATATGGATTGGAAAAGATAGTATTTCTATTAAAAACTAAATGAAATGATTGGGGACGACTTGATAAAGGCAGCATATTTAAAATAAGCTGCCAAATTAAGCATAGGAGAGTAGTAAAGCGTCAGGAAAATTGTGTCTGGAGTGTGTCTGTATTCTAACTGCACCTCAGTGAGGACAAATAGCAGAGCTGCATGTGGGGGCGCATGTTGGTAAGATGGTGAAGAAAGAGCTCTCCCGCCCAGGGGTTCATGATTCAAGACAAGACACCCTGGTCGGAAGACTGACGGTGTGGGACCCCGCCTTGTGCTGGAGGAGCAGGAGGAGGGAAAGAAGTTTTTTTTTTTTTTTTTTTTTTTGAGACAGAGCCTCAAGCTATCCCCTGGGTAGAGTGCCATGGCATCACAGCTCATAGCAACCTCCAACTCCTGGGCTCAAGCGAGTCTCCTACCTTTGCCTCCCAAGTAGCTGGGACCACAACGCCCGGCCATTTTTTGGTTGCAGCCATCATTGTTGTTTGGCGGGCCCAGGCTGGGGATTCGAACCCGCCACCTTAGGTGTACGTGGCTGGTGCCTTAGCCGATTGAGCCACAGGCGCCGAACCGGAAGTATTATTTAATGTGTGTCTTTCTAATGATCCTTGGCTTGTAACTTAGTTAAGAATTACCTGACCAAACCAGCAGGGGTCTCTTGAGAAAGAGGGCACCGTGCAATTAGGCAAGCCACAGGTGGGACTGTCACTGCTCAGATTTTAACCATCAGTGTGGACCTACCCCAAACTGGTCAGGTTCCTATTCTTTAGATTATACACTGGTTTAGAAACCGAGAGAAGAACTGGGTACAGCCGTCCATCTCCAAGGCTAAAAATGACTTCTTGGTGTTAGCAGTCCTGTGCCCCCAGACAGACTAGCAGGTGGTGGCATTCCTGATCATAGACAAATACCTTCAGGCCCTAAGGAGGGGGTGCTGTCGATCACGAGGGAGGGCTCCTGGAGAACACCCTGTTTCACAGGCAGGGAAACTGAGGCTGTTTGTCCAAGCTCCCCAGAAGTCTGGCCAGGTTAACAAACATATACTCCACTGTGGACAGCCCAGTGTCCTGGGCTCCTTACCTCCTGTCCTGGGTGTTTCCTCACCTCTTGTTTTTAAAAAGGACACAGGGTAAACTCAGTTTGGAGATAAAGGTTAGTCTGACCCACACAGCTGTTCACAGAGGTTAGGAAAAACAACTATTATTTAAAATTTGCATCTACCATAGCACACCAGAAAGTTTGGAAGAACATAGCAGAGTGGATAAGAACTAGTATAATACAAACCAGAAATCAATTCTGTTGTCACTTTAATTCATCGAATTGTTTTTTAATGGATGAATTACACTGTTATATTTCAATTTGATAATACAGTACCCCATTGATTTGTCTGTGATGCCAGTCAGTGTACGTGCGGAGACAAGGGTATGTTCTATTTATTTATGACCAAGGTGAAGGAAATACCTTAGGTAATGAAACACATCTTAAATCATTATTTGAACTCACACATTGATTTCAAATCAGCAGTTATGTTTTTTTTTATGGTTTAAAAAAATTGATGCATTAAACGTATGCCTTTAAAAACTTGGAGGAAGAAAGTAAAACGATGAGAAATTTATTTTGGATGAAAATTAATCTTTTTAGTATTTGGTTCTTACTATAAATAGTTTAAAAAAGGAAGCTAAAGTGTTCGGTTTAATGAAAAGCATGGAGGAATGAATTTAGATAAAGTAGCCTTTATTTTTCATACTTTTATATTGAAAAAGATGTTGTGGAGTTTGCCTTAGTGGCTTTGAATTTTGGGATCCCATGTCTTCCTCATAACTTTTAGGTTTAAAAAAAGCCAAAAACTGTAACAAACCTAACTGGAAAGTGTGTGTCTTTTTATGGGATGCTGATGTGCTGAATTGTAGCATTTGTTTCTACTACACTCCCTATCTCCTGTAGTGGATTTGTTATTAGCTAACACACGCTGTCTGCTTGTTATTTGCGAGTACACACTGTTAATGCTTATCAGGGTATAATGACAAGTTGTGATTGGGATCTGGAAGCACATCACACTTTATTAGGACTTTTATATTTTACTAAGGCATATGCTAGCGAGGAACACTTGATTGTTGTAATTAGACCTGGGTTCTTCATATGTGACTTTGAGAACACTGTTCAACTTGTGTGAACTTTGGTTTTTCATTCATGAAAGGACGTTGTACTAAGTGACATCTGAAGTCTCTTTAGCTCCAAGATCCAATATTCCGTGAAGCGTGAGGTCTTAACTTGCAAAGGCAAATCTTTATTTGCAAATTCTTCAGTGGCACGGGTTAAGTTTTATGGCTTCGCAGTGTGTAAGAAGTGAGAAACCAAATAACTTTCTAAATAGATAACCGAGTTTTGAAAATAGAAGCAAGTTTTGAAACTTGATCATTGACTTATACTGATTTGATTGTTTTTAAACTTAATGATTAAGAACTCGTGTTCTGGAGTCAGGTGTGAGTCCTGCCCCCTCTTGGATCTTAGGCATGTTACTTACCTTGTCTGTGCTTCAATTTTCTCATCTTTAATTTAGGATTAATGGTATTTACTTTTGAATGTTATCATGAGGTTTCCGTGAATGATCCACACCAAGCTGGGCACACAGCAGGAGCGTAACCGAGGTTGGCTCTTCAGATTGTGACCAGGACTTTCTTTCTGTGGTTGTAGCAAGGCTAGTAAATGTCTTTCCTTCCCTAAGTATGTCAGAGTTTATTGCATCTGCCCACAGCACCTTTCCCCACAACCCGGATGGACCAGGAGTGGGCTTGGTGCCACTAGAGCTTCATTTATCCAGAGCTGGCCATAGAATTCACTCTTACCCAGCCATCGTTGTTAGTTTTGCCCCTTCATTTATATATATATGCTTATTTGAGAAAAAGAAGCGGTATTTTAAATAGCAGATGATTTTTTAATCTTCTGTTTTGTTGTTGTTTCACCTTCTCTGGCTTGTTGGTGTTGGCATTAATACAGAGAGAACCAAGTGGGCATTGGAGGACTGATTATTTCTTAGAAATAACTTGCTGGTTAATATTCTTATATTACCAACATCTTTAGTACTTTGTTTTATTGCATTTTGTAACCATGTGTATAAAAGATATGAGTCTTACCTCTTGGTTTTTACAGATCCTGTGTATCATATCATTGCCTATATAATTCCATTTGACACGGGTCACAGCGTGAGTGAGTAGCATCATAAAGGCATGTTTATCTTTTGAAATGATTTGGTGATTCAGGGGAAACTACCTTGAGGCTCCTGAACTTGGTCAGTACATTTTTTCTCTTAGGACTGGCCTGTTTTCTTGCTTAGTCAAATCCTTACAATAACGTCATATGGTAGGTTGCCGCTGTCTGGCTAACGTTGGAATACAGCAGTTTGGCCCAGAGCCAGGCTCCTAAGCGCTCTGCCGCCTCGCGGAACTGTGGATGGGGAGCAGCCTGCAGTGTGGGCAGAGGAGGGGAGCTGCTGCACGCCGCATGTCCGATGGCGTGGATACACACACACCGTCTCTGCTGATGCGTCCATTTTAGTATCTTTCACACTCTTCAGTTCCTCCCATTTTTGACTTAAGGGTGTCTGTTACTAGGGGCACCGAGAGCCAGGAATTTAAAAAACAGAACTCAGAGGCATCCTGAGAGCCACAGGGCAGGAGGTTCAGTGTCCTCTGCCTCAGGCCTCCTAACTCTGTCCCACCAGGCAGGTGCCAGGAGAGTACAAAGGAGGGAAGCCCCACATCTGCGTCTGCAGCTCCCTTTTAGGCACCTTTCTTACCTTCATCCTGACACTTGTCTTGGGGGGGAGTTGTTTCATGTAAAGCTTTTCTCCTGTGCCTCCTGCTCTCCCCTTAGCCCACGTGCAAAGTGTTCAGAAGGTTAGGAATTAGGATTCCAGGACTTTCTCTAACTAGCCAACTGCAAATGCAGTTTGCTCTGTCACAGGCACACTGAGTTATTAAAATTAGATTTCTGAATTACAAAGTTATCTTTTCTCAACGATGACAAGGGCACACTTGACTAAATTAATGAAAAAATGGTAAGGTGAACCTTGAGCCGCCACGTGCATGTGGATACATTCCAGAAGCATGCACAGCGCTCACCAGGCCCCACGGGGTGCCCTCCTTGCATTCCAGGTCCCCAGCCTGCGGTTGCCATGGTGGTGGTGGGGCCACCTGAGCAGGTGCTCCCAGTGTGACTTGTGCTCATGCCAGAGTATCATAGGAGGTTATAGGAAAACGTCTTATTTTATGTTTTAATGTTTTATTTCATGTTGCTAATGCTAATCATGTTAAACAGTCTGAGGATTGAGAGAATATTAAAAGAATAACATACAGTGTAGAAATCAAGCATTTAAAAATATTATAACTTTTGGAAAGAACTCTGCTTTTCCTATTCAAGAAGTGTGTTTTTATTTAGCTGGGGTTTAATATAACTACAGTTTGTGAGTAGGTGGGGGAGAGTCTCATTTGTCTTCTGAAAACATGTCGGGTTTTAAGATGTAACTTTGGAAAAGTAAGACACACCATGAGGCTATGTTTTTACCTCAGCACACGCAGTCATCAGCTGCAGTGAGCAGCTGCTTGGTCAGACCCTCCTTGGCCCACCTGTGCAGGCTGTGAGCTGATTCCCTTGTAAAGAGCTTAGGGTGGTGCAGGAACACTGCCTAATGACTGTTAATGTAACTTTCATAATTTTACTTTGAAACCATGATGACCTGCATAGAAGGCTGATCTTAGGACTATAGAAGAAATATCTTTCCAGTGGTCTGGTGTCACTTCTTCTGAAAAAAATTCTTAGCATTTCCAACAATTAGCATCCAGGGACTCTGAACTGACTGACTCCCTGAGAGTCTGCTGTCCCATAAAATTCATACAGAAATATAGACAAAAAAGACAAAAAAAGAGCAAGGGAAAAGAAAGTTGTAGTTGAGTCTGGAAGGGCAAGAGGAGAATAGGAAGGGTAGATGTGGGCAGAGCTGTGCCCCAGGTGCCGACAGCAGGTCAGTGGCCCAGCTTGCCGTGCGGGGGTCTGCCCCTGCCCTCTGCCCTCTGCCCCTGCCCTTTGCCCTCTGCCCTGTGCCCCTGCCCGTGCATTGCCCCTTGTGCTTCTGGGTATTGCGAGGTTTCATCCAGGCCAGCCCAGACTCAATCTCGGGCTGGAGGGCTTCACAGCCACAGACCCTTCTCTGCCTCCTGCAGTGGATGGAACACCCTGACATGACACTGAAACACAGCAGAGGGCAGTTTCTGAAGCTGTTCAAGTGGGATGCTTGTGCAGCCGGCAGCCTCCTCGCACCCGTGGGCACTGGAAATGTAAAGTCTCTTGCTATGAGAAGGAGCTGCTTCACCCAGGAAGCTGTCGCTTTGCACCTTCCTGTTCAGTTTATGAGATTTAAAACAAAGTGCCTCAGTTCCTGATGTGTCAGAGGTGAATACATAGACTTGGTTCAAGGCAAAATAGGGTGGCTCAGGATTTGTAGAAATAGAACACGGCCTGTTTGTTGACACAACCTTGGTGAACGTTTGCTGATTGGAAGAGCACTAGTGAGTGCACCATGGCAGAGCTGGTGGATGTGAAGCCAGCCTAGGGACAGGGGCTCTGTGGGGGGGGTTGGGGTGGGTTTACTTTCTTTTTTATATTTTCTTTCTACCCCCCCTTTTAAAAATTTGTTTGTTTACACTGCAAAATGCTGACCAGATTGTTTTCTTTACTCTGTCCTGCCCCCATGGAGTAGGAAAGCTGCTTTTAGATCTCTGCCCCAGACTTTTTGACTTCTGCAAGCCACACTTTCCAGAGGGATTTAGTGTCCCATTTCAGTGGCAAAGGAAGATGTGTACTTTCTAAAGCATGTCTGACTGTCCTTCCAACCTCCATTGGAATGGTCCATGTTTGGTTGCTTCTGTCAGAGCTTGAGGCAGTTCCAGGCTGTCCTCCTAGAAAACCTTCCTGGTTCGTGGGTTCCCATTTCAGCGCAGCATCCTTAGTACCCACCGCACGTGAGACTGAGCTGCATCCTTGGCCAATAGTGTCCTACAAAGAGTACCCTGGTGTCCACGTGGGCCACTTCTACTGAGATGATCGATCACCTGGAATACCTTTGAAAATTTATGATCATGACCATCTCCAGAAGCATCAGAATCCTGAGGCCCAGTCCAGGACTCTGTATTCCACCAGGATCGTTACACAAGAGCCTTAACTAACCTGAACAGCCACTTTTGGAGGAGGTAAAACAGACCAGTTTTTCTCTACCTGTGTGTTGTGAGTAGCATTTTTTTTTTTTTCAAGTAAAAGTCACACTGTTATGTTAATATAATAGCACAGAACACATCCGAGGTCACAACATGTACCAGGAGTTCCTTTCTGAGACTGTGAAGTTGGGCTGTGTGTGCTTAGGTGCAGGCATGCCTCACCTTAGTGTGGTCTGTTGTATTGTGCTTTGCAGATATTACATTTTTTAGAAATTGAAAGTTTGTGGCAACCTTGTATCGAGCACGTCTATTGGCACTTCTTAAAAACAGTGTATGCTTACTTCCTGTCTCTGTATCACGTTTGGTAATTATTGAAATATTTCAGACTTTATCATTCTATCTGTGTGGTTATCGGTGATAACCGATAACTTTGATGCTACTGCTGGAGTTGTTAGGGACCCCATGAACCATGTGAGACAGAGAAGTTAATATATGTTGTGTATGTGTTCTGACTGTTGCACTGGCTGGTTGTTTCCCACCTCTGTCCTCTTGGGCCTCCCTGTTCCCTAACACACGCCATTACTGAAATCAGGCCAGTTAATGACCCTGCAGTGGGGTCTGAATGTTCAGTGAAAGGAAGAGGTGTCTCACTTTAAATCAAATATTAGAAATGAAGGCACATCAAAGCTGTGACAGGGCAAAAGCTAAGTCCCTGTGCCAAATATTTAACCAAGTTGTGAATGCAAAGGAAAATTCCTGAAGGAAATGAGAGGCACTACCCCAGTGAACACACAGATGGTGAGGAGGTGAAACAGCCTTATTGCTGATAATGGAGAAGGTTTGGGTGGTCTGGATAGAAGAGCCGACCTACTACAGCATTGCCTTTGGCCAGAGTGCTGTCTGGAACAAGGTCCGAATTCTATTCAGTTCCATGAAGGCTGAGAAAGGTGAGGAAGGTGCAGGAAAAAAGCTAGCAGAGGTTTGCTCTTGAGGTTTACAGAAAGAACCTACCTCCATAACATACAAGTTCACGGTGAAGCTGCTGCTGGAGAGGCTGCAGCAAGTCATTCAGAAGATGTTGCTAACACAGCTGATGAAGACAGCTATGGACTATAAACCACAGATTCTCACGGTAGACAAAGAACCTTCTATTCGAAGAAGATGGCAGGCAGTCTTGGACTTCGAAAACTGGAGAAGTCAGTGCCAGCCTTCAGAGGACAGGCCAGCTCTCTTGTTAGCAGCTCATATAGCTGGTGACTTTAAGCCAAGCTTCTTTACTATTCTGAAACTCCTAGGGCCCTTAAGAATTATGCTGAATCTCCTCTGCTTCTGTTCTAGAAATGGAAGAACAAAGCCTGGATGACAGTACATTTGTTTACAGTATAGTTAGTGAATATTGTGTAGGCATACTGTTGATCTCAGAAAAAAAGGATTTCCTTCCAAAATATTATTGCTCACTGACAATATACCTGGTCACCCAAGAGCTCTGATGGAGCTGTATAGGAATATTAATGTTTTTGTGCCTGCTCAGATTACATTTATTCTCCAACCTATGGATCAAGGAGTAATATTGGCCTTCAAATTTTATCGTTAAAAAAATACATTTTGTAAGGCCAGAGCTACCATAGTTAGTGACTCATTCCTCTCATGTATTGGGTCAAAATAAAGTAAAGACCTTTGGGAAAGGATTCACCACGCTGGATGGAGAATATTCTTTGTTTGGCTTGGCACTCATAGCACAGTGGTTACAGCGCCAGCCACATGCACTAAGGCTGGCGGGTTTGAACCCAGACCAGCCTGCTAAACAGCAGATACAACTGCAACGAAAAAATAGCTGGGTGTTGTGGCGAGAAGCTATAGTCCCAGCTACTTGGGAGGCTGAGGCAAGAGAATCACGTAAGCCCAAGAGTTTGAGGTTGCTGTGAGCTGTGGCGCCATGGCACTCTACTGAAGGTGACATAGTGAGACTCTGTCTCAAAAAAAAGAAAAAAAGGATATTCGTTATTTTTGGGAAGAAGTCAGAATATCCGTATTTGTTAACAAGAGTTTGAAAGAAGTTGATTCTAACCCTCATGGGTGACTTTGAGGGGTTCAAGACTTCAGTGGAGAAAGTCACTGCAGAAGTGATAGAAATAGCAAAAGAACTAGAATTAGCAATGAAGCCTGAGGATGTGACTTAATTGTTGCAATCTTATGATCAAACTTAAATGGATGAGGATTGCTTCTTATGGATGAGCCAAGAAAGTGGTTTCTTGAGGCGAAATCTATCCCTGGTAGAGAGGCTGTGAATGTTGTTGAAATGACAATGCAGAATTTAGAATATCGCATAAACTCAGTACAGAAAGCAGCAGCGGAGTGTGAGAAGACTGACTCCAGCAAGGTCTACTGTGAGTAAAGTGCAGCATCATCTGCTACAGAAACATCGTTTGTGAAAGGAAGATTCAGCTGATGTGGCAGACTTCACAGTTGTCTTATTTTAAGGAATTGCCACAGCCATTGCGGCCTTCAGCTGCCACCGCTCTGGGTCAGCAGCCATCGGCATTGAGGCAGGACCTTCCACTACGGGAAAAACTGCAATTCATTGAAGCCTCAGATGACAATTAGCTTTTTTTTTTTTTTTTTAAAGCAATACAGTATTTTTTAGTTAAGGTATGTGTGTTGTTATTTTAGCATAATGCTAATGCTATTGAATGTTTAATAGGTTATAGTGTGATATCAACACACTGAGTAACTTACAGTGTAAATATACGTACCAGGAAACAAAACATTTCACATGTAGTAGGGAACAAAAAAAGTGTGTGTAACTTGCTTTATGGTAAACGCTTTATTGTGGTGGTCTGGAACCGCACCTGGGTGATCTCCAAGGTACACGTATGTTGGTTGCATCATAGAAAGTGTTTCTTACTGTGGGTTAAGATCAGAGACGTTTGGAAGCCCTTAGGGTAGATGGTGCCCCTCAGTTCTGTCTCACCACCACCTCCTTTTGTATCATTTGGAGTCCTTCGCCCACATCCGAGCCAGAAAGTCATCTGCTCAGAGGTGAGCACCGGGACCAACAGACCCTGGGAAGCTGTGAGCCTTGGAGTCTCCCAGGGAACCCAGTAACATGTGGTCTCTTCCAGAGCTCCTTTCTCAGGATCTTTGGGGCAGGGGTTTGGAACCTGCCCTTTATTTATTTATTTATTTTTACATCATTCAGTGTAACTTTATTTACTATTTATTGCACATAACTTGAGGTCTTTCACTTTTAACCACTAAAGGTTCAAAGGACTATTTCTCCATGAGGTTTGATAGTAACATTAGTGAGTTCATATATTCGTGGTGTTTTTTATTTGTAAACATCTGAATGGTTCACGTTGCCACAGATCCTGAACTCATAAGCGTGGACCATGCGCAGCCTGGCAGCAAGCCAGAGAGCCACGCGGCAAGCAGAGAGATACTCTGCATAAGGAGAAAATTCATTGCACAACATGGAATGGCCAACCTAAGTCATCTCAGAATTATACATTAGATTGACGTTTTAATTCACGTGGGATCTGGAATTCAACTGGTTGGTTCGTGATGGGGTTGACCTGATTTCAGGAGAATTATTCCTGGAACAATTAAGGAAAAGGGGGAGCTCAGTCTTTCCTCTTAGTTGCTTGTTCCTCCCCTTCCTCCCCAGCACCTTCAACTTTTTTCTCATCCTCTTCTGCCTCTTTGGTTTCTTCTCCTTCTTCACCTCCTCCTCCTTCTTCTTTGCTTCTTTGGATTCTTCCTTAGCAGCTCCTTCTTCCTCTCCAGCTCTTCCTTCTCCTCCTCTTCAGCTTCTCCTTCAGAGGGGGGTTCATCCTTGGCTTCCTCAGCTTTAGCAGCCTCGCTGGTTTCCTCCACCTCAATCTGCTCCTCCTGGACGTGGCTGGTGCAGTAGGATGGGAGGAGCGGGCAGACATCCAGTAGGAGCTGGTCTGTAAACCACCAGAGGCAGATGGGCCGAAGACCTGGGAGCTCTGGGAGTAGCCGCTGGTGATGCTGCCCACACTGGTGAAACTGGAACCTGCCTTTTAAGTAAGTGTCCTGTAGGATTCTGATGCAGGTGTTGTGGGATCACCTTTAAGAAGTACTGGCCTGCCCTTTGTGGGTACTTTACATGTTAAATTTTAAACCTTGTAGAGATTCTTTGAGGTGTTTTTTCTCTCACCCAACCCCCATTTTTCAAGTAAGGACACTGAAGCCCCAGGTGACCAGATGTGGTGAATTTCGTAACATCACAGAGGCACAGCGGAGACCTAGACTTGAACCTGGTTGGTATGGGGCTCTGATTCCTCTGTGCCTTCCCTGGTAGAGGGATCAGGTGACAGGAGGTGTGAAAGATAACAATTCCTGAGTGAGGAAGCCTCCCTGATTGGGGGAAAATCAGGATTGTTGAAAGTGATGGTTTTAGAATGAATCTTGGGCAGGAAGATGCAGCCTTTTGTCTTGGGAATAAGTATTGTTCCTGGTACTTGCTGGACAGCCTGGGAGACCTCTGCCCTCCTAGAGGAGAAAAGAGGCTGAATCCCTCTGCGTGGCAGGTTGAGTTCTGGCTCTGCCCCCAACTTTGCTGGCTGCTTCCTTTATAAAATAAGAAGGTTATGTGACAGCATCCCTCTCCCAGAGTTCTTCCAGATTTTTAAATCCTGTGATTTTATCCTTTGGAAAAGTAGTATTTCTTGTGTTTTACCTTGGCAGAAATTACCGAATAGCTCAACAAAATAGCTCCTCTGGAGAAACATTGTAAACAGAATCACACATTGGCGCCCTGCAGTGCAGTTCAGATTTCCGTGGGACGCAGCGCTGTGCTCTGAGAGCTCCGCAGGGAGCATCAGGTTAGGAGGCCAGCGTGCAAATTGCCTTGCAGCCATTCTTGCAGCCATTTCCTCTGTCTCGTATTCATGAGGGCTTGGATCCCGGACAGGGAGGCAGAGCTTCTGGTTAATCTTATTATGTAAAGAAGGGGAGAATGATTTTCTTTCAAAACTGGACAACCCCTTCTGTTAGCTTGTAGGCGGGAAGTCCCATCCAGTGGGATTTGTGAGAAGGAGAGGAAACTGCCCTGTGCACACCAGTGAAGCCGCGCCGCTGGTGTGCAAAGCAGCTGTGCATTCCAGGCCCTGAAGAGGCACTTTATTTTTAATTTGAAGGTTACCGTCTCTCTCTGGCACACGTGGTTCTTTCTCTTTGTAAATGTGTAACATTTTGTGTTCAAATTCCTATCTAAGTTTAGTCTTAATCTAAGTCGGATTGTAGAGGGACGTATCCTCTGACTATATTTTACAAGTATTCAGTGTTGATGTTCCCAAGACCGTGGCTTGGCTGTGCAAATGATTAAATTTGTTATCCCTGATATCCTGGAGGGGACAAAGACAGTGGCAGAACCCATTTTTGGCCTGAGAATAGTATTAATAGAGGTAAATATTCTTTAAACATAACCGTCAGCCGTATTTCTTTGATATGCCACTAAATTGTATCTTCACTTTGAGAATTTACACGTCTAATTTTATTTAATATGAATCTGTCCATTTTCCATTTCTTGACTTTTTTTTTTTAAAGGAAGAATAAACATTATTGCTATTATTTTGTTTTCAAACAGTATGTGACGCCAAAACCCTACGTCCTCTTCAGGCTAACTTTGTATATATTGTTTGTTTAAGAGAGAGACGATAACCTTCAAATTAAAAACAAAGTACCTCTTCAGGGCCTGGAATGCACAGCTGCTTTGCACACGAGCGGCCCGGCTTCCACTGGTGTGCACAGGGCAGTTTCCTCTCCTGCATTTCTAGCATTCACCTTTTTTTATAATTTCCAAGGTAGAAGAAAATCTTATCAGTTAATAAGCTATTTTAGAATCATTTTTAAGCTATTCTAGAATTTCATTGTAAAATTTTTCTAAAATATTTTAGCATATACGCTATTAAAATCTATTTAGAATTTTAGGTTATCCCTAGAATTAAGGAGAACTCCTCTCAGATGAGGAGGGGTAGCGAAGTTAACCTGAGTTCACCTTTTGGTGAACACAGACTAAACCTAAGAAAGAATATAGTAAGAATTATACTGAAGGTGCTGTTAGCACCATCTTACCCATTTTGACTTTGTATGTTTCTTAAAGCACAGAGAGTAACTTTGGCAGGGTAGATGGTTGTTTTCTTTCATGGGTGAGTTCTAAGGGATAGTCCTAAATTGCTAGCAGGCAATCTAAAACAAATATTAATAAACAGAGCTTTATAGAAAAAGCAGAGTGGAAGGCCTCAGTAGCTAAAAAATATTTCAACTGAAGAAAATGATAGTCTTTTAGTTGTTTTGGGGGGGCTTGACCCAAATCTGGTTTGGCCAGATTTATAGATACTGTAAATGTGGAAGATTAGCGAGGAACTGAGGAATAGGATATACCACCATTTTTTAAATGAAGTAGAGAAAAAAGTCGGATACCAGAATGTTAACGTGTATTAAGTAAGTTAAGATACGTGACATGGTATTAAATAACTGAATATGTATCTTTAGTATCATGTCAAACGAAAGGCTATTGATCTTTGAATGTATAAGCTCGCTGAGCCTGGGACCTCATTCCTGAGAAGGCGAGGGCTTGCTCCGTCTCATTGTACCCGAGCTTTTTCATTCTGTTCCAGAGCCTGATGGAAATGGCATGGTTCCTGCAGCAGGACCCATAGGCCACCGAAAGCATTGCCTTTCCTGAAACTTGACCTGAGTTGTGGAGAATCAGCATGGAGTTGATGGCTGTCACACCCTGATCACAAATATTAATTGGCTTTTTTATGGGTTGGAGTGAGGTGGGTGGTGTTGACAGGTGTGGGAAGATTTGTACACCTCTGAGAAAAAAATAAAAGCCAGATGGATGTAAACTTGTGGACTCCAAAGCTAATGTAGGTGTTTGTATTATTTTCTATTGCTGCCTGCCAAATAACCACACAGTTCACAGCTTAAAACGACGACACTCATTTCTTACCTCACGATTTCTGAGGGTCAGCTGTCTGGACACAGCATAGCTGAATTCTCTGTTTAGGGTCTCACAGGGCTGAAACCAAGGGGTCAGCCAGCTGTGTTGTCCCCTGCAGGTTGGGGGCTGTTCAGGTTCATTCAGGTCCTCGACACAGCTCACTTCACTGTGGATGTAGGACTCAGGTCCAGTTTCTTTGCTTGTTTTTGGCAGGAACAAAGTGTCACTCTCACCTTCTAGAGGCCACTCTTGGGTCCCTGCCACCTGACCTGCTGCACCAGGTGGGAGTTTCTTCTTTTGAGGCCATGGGCCAGTCACACTTTATACTCTTTTAAAGGCCTAACTTGCTGAGGTCAGGCCCAACCAGGATATCTACTTTTCAGTGAACTCAAAGTCAGCCTGGAAGTAATCTAGACACATAGGCGTGACGTCCTATGATGTTCAGCTTCGACCGCACACACGCTTGAGGATTATACAAGGGACGTAGCACTGGGGCAGATGTCATGGGGCCATCTTAGATTTAGACCCACCACTGTGCTCATTACATGTTGGTTTAATGAATGGAAGGGAGGGAGGAAGAAAGAAAGGAAAATTAATTCAAAAGTGAGCTTTGAGCTGCTCAGTGGTGTCTGGTGCTTCATGCTCCTTTACTTTGGTACTGTTGGAGGGATGGTGATGGGTAGGGAAGCAGCTGGTGAATGCCAGGGTTCACACCAGGGGTGGCCGGTGTGGGCTTTGGACAGAGGCAGTGCAGGCTGGAGGTGGGTTCCTCCTGCTGGGTGGGTCTTCATGGGACCAGCATGACAGGTTCTAGTCCCTCATGTTATGTGAGTGACGATGGTCCTGACTGCCTGTCTGATCAGTGTCACCAGTTTCGGGGCAGGGAACTTCTCCTTTCTCCTATCAAATCCCAGCATTGCAAGCCTCACTAGTGCCTTGGAGGCTGAGAACTAGGGTGGTGCCACATGCATGGAGCTTTCTGGTCGTGGAAAAGACTTAATGTGGGGTGAGGGGCGTGTGCTAAGAGCAGATCTTAAAGGGTCTGCAGAAGTAGTTTTCTTTTGCACAACACTTTTATTTAAAAAAGAGGCTTAAGACATGGAATTTCTAACAATCACAGCATTATAGTTTAACACTGTCCCTGAAGCTTGGTCAAACATGACATCGTCACTTAAATGACCTATTTAATCAGTTGCCTTGGTAACTGAGTATCCGAAAAGGCTGACACACTCCCAGGAGAGGCGCTGGGGAGAGTGTTGCAGGTCTTGCCCAGAGTTCACAGTGACCTGTGGCCAGGAAGTCAGACGAACGGGGAGGAGAGAGGCCTCTCTGGCCATCCTCCTCCCTGCTACGGCGTTACCCTGTACTCAAGGGAGGAGTCAGGGATGGAGAAATCCAGTTGGAAGATTAGTGTCCTCAAAATGTAGAAAGACATAATAGGAAAACTCAATAAATTCACAACTCCTGGGATGTGAAGATTTGAGGCAGCTTTGGGGAGAACACGCAGAAATAGGAACCACCAAGTTATTTTAAGAACTCCATTTGCCAGCCAGATCGTTCCATACCCCTCAGTCCTTGAGGTGTTCCAAGCCTTTTGGTCATTCCACCGTTTCCAGCCTTCAGGAAGTGCATGAGTGCCAAGAGCCTGCCCGTGCTGTATCCACAGGGCTTAGAGACCTCGGATGGTTAATGTGGGAACGTTTTCTGTCAGTCACAGGCAGGAGGAGAAAGGGAGAAACTATGAGCTTTCCACTTTTGCCATAAAGGGAGGGGCATCCTTTTGTGCCTTTTGAAATTGACCCTAGAGTGGAGGCTTGTTGGGCTACCTCGTTTCTGGTTGTGAAATTGAGGATTTATTTCACTAGTGGCACCGTCTGGAGTTTTATTTAAAGCAGTCAGCAGAGAAGCACTGTCTTAGCTACCTGTTGGGTTCTCAGGACTTTGTTCCTCTCAGTTTTCTTGAAAGTGGCAAATAAAGGCTACCAGCCTTTGAGGAGTTTGGCTGGGAGGAAGGCCTGTATCTCAGAGACACACCCAGAGGGTTTTCCCTATGGACAAGGAAGCAGGCGTCCTGTGTTGGACTTGGTGAAGTTTTCTTGGGGGAGTTGATGTCATCTGATAGGGCTTCGAACTCTTACATTGTTTATTAAATTAGATATGAAATTTAGGGAAACAACTTCAGCTTTGTTTTTCAGTCCCAATGGAATAAGAATAAAGTTAATTTTTTTGTGTGATGGAGAAGTCTCTTAAGAGTAAAATTAGAATGTAGTTTTGTCAACACTGTAGTTGTCACTTATGAAATTCAGGAGTGCAACTCTTGGTCAAAGCTTACTGAAGATTCCATAGCAGAGGCCCTCAGCACTTAGGTCTGAGCTCTCCAGTGGTTCAGCAGCCAGGCGTAGGGGCCTTTGTGAAGAGGACAGGGTTTCTCAAGGCCAGCTTCCTAGGGAGGAAACCCCACTCCCCACCTCCACCCCTAGTAAAGGAAAAAGAAAAAAATGGTTTGTTTTCAAACCAGACCTAACTCACTGCCTGGTTAGATTTGGTGGAGATTGTGTTTGTGTGTTTTAATGTACCCAAAGCTTTGATTCTATGGGCCAAAAATCCACTCTGGATAGTGAGTGGTGACAGTGACACACCCATCCAGACCTTGAGACTTTGTTCTTTGCTAGGTGTTCCCAACATTCCATACCACATTGGTGAGCATAAGCTATTTTTGAAGTGGACAAAATGATCTGCAGCCTTGAACATGTGAGCCTGTGATTGACAAAAATGTGTCAGGCGTTTGAGAGTCTATATCGGTTAGCAGAGGACAAATGGCTGGGGAATGCTGGAGAGAGGGTGCAGAGCGGGGCTGAGCAGCACATGACTGAGAAGGGGCCGTGCTCGGAAGCTGTTGAGAACTGAAAAACCCTCACTCTAGCCCATCTTACTTTTTTTGCAGTCAAGTGGACTTTTAGAGCCGCGAACAGCATCACGGAGGTCACCAGTAGATTTAAGCAGATAATTTGCATGTGCATAAATTACATCGTTTTGACTTAAGTTCTTTAGAATGAAACCAATAATCTGCTTTATTACCACTTGTATTTATAAAACTATTCTGACTGTAAAGGAATTTACTTGATAGAAAGAAAGCTTTCTCTTCTTAAGGTTGTTTGAGTATCAAATTATAATTGATAAGGTCAAGCCATCTCACTTGTAGTCTGTGATAAACCAAAATTAGTCAGAGAATTTTAGATATATGTTCCTAAAATGGAAGAGACTAAAATTCAGACATACTTACTGAAGGTGAAATTAACCTGCTAATCTTTCCATAGTGTTTCAATTTGTCATTTTGATTATAATACACAGATTACATATATTTGAAATTAAAAATATATTTAAGATAAAATTAAAGCCTACCAACGTATGTCTGATCCAAAACAGAAATTGGCAAGCTTTTTTGTAAATGGCCAGGTAAATATTTCAGTCTCTGTCACGATGACTTAGCCCTGCAGTCAGAGCAGGAAAGCAGCCATCCAGCAGCAGGGAAACAGTGTATGTAAAGCACGAGGATGGCCAGGACAGCGACAGGTGTCTGTAATCCCAGCTACTGGGGAGGCTGAGGCTAGGAATCCTAGACCAGCCTCGACAACATAGCAAAACCCAATCTCAAGAAACACTAAATAAAAATACAGTTAAAAGAGCAAAGAATGAGCGTGGTTGCATTCCGGTGAAACTTGATTTACCAACACTGGCAGAGTGGATGTGACCTGTCCCTTCCTGCAGTCTTATTGTAAGGCCTGGCCCTGGGACGGGGTGGGGTGAGGATGGGGGTGGTGTCTTTTTTCCCCTACTACTTTTGAATGAAGTGAAACTCAAAAACAGCAGTCTTTAGAATTTATCCCAGGAGTTTAGGTTTGGGTTGTGAAATTTGACCACCTTGGAATAGTCCAGTCATAATGCACCTTTTGGTAGGTTCCCCAGACCTTCAGGAGGCTTTTGCAAGGCTGGATCTCGGTGATTCTCCCTTTCCTTACAGCAACCGTCGCTCTGTCAGACCCAGCTCCCCTGTTTGTAACATTCTGTGTAAGGCTGGGTGCACTATCCTGAAATGTAATTAACACATAGTACAAAAATTAATAAATAATGTTTTAACTGACAAGGAAGAAATGTTAAGAAACGTCGTTTTGTAATCACTTACTTAAATGTATGAATGCTTAGCTATGACTCTATGCTGGAGCATTGGTACCAAAAGTGCTGGCCTGCTATGAGAATGGCATATGTCAGCCCCCAGCTGCTGCCTTCATAGAGAGTCATGCTGTTGGCAGGAGGGGGAAACCAAGTCAGCTGAATTAAAGAGGTGCAGACTCCTCCTTTAAGGACAGAGACGCACTGATGAGTTTGTGGATGTGAGGCCTTGGTAGCGCAGCTGGAAGATGTCCTCTTCCTGAGTGCTTTGTACCCACGCACAGAGAAACTCCCCACGGATGTGAGAGCCACAGAGGCAGACGGCTGACATGTTTTGTGGTGACTTAAGTATCGTGTGCTGCCTTGCTGTTGGTGACATGATTTTCTGAAGATGTCAACAGTTCTTAGTACATTTCTAAACCAAAGTAGAGATTTTTCTTCATTTATGTGGTACATTCTCTCCTGAAAAATGTAGTAAACAAAAAAATGTGCCAAAGTAATGGTTTCTGTTTATGCATAAAATGCAGTTAGGGTCTAAGTTCAGGATTTTCACTTCCCAAAGACTGTCTGGAAAGTCAGGCTGGATACTTCATGAGGGGTGTTTGTGTTGGGGGTGAGGGGCTGCCACACACATCTGCCCCCATGGTAACTACAAATAGCTCCACAGGTTTCCAAATAAAAAATGGAACCAATAAGCATGTAGATGAGGATCTGTGATGGTGGGTGGGCAAATGTTGGATCTGCCTTCTCCGGAGTGCTCATCCTGCAGACAGACTGCAGAGAGACTGCAGAGGGGCCAGTGTGCTGCAGAGAGGCCAGTGTGCTGCAGAGGGGCCAGTGTGCTGTAGACAGGCCAGCATCCTGCAGAGAGGCTATCATCCCACAGAGAGGCCAGTGTGCTGCAGAGAGGCTATCGTCCCACAGAGAGGCCAGTGTGCTGCAGACAGGCCAGCATCCTGCAGAGAGGCCAGCGTCCCGCGGAGAGGCCAGTGTGCTGTAGACAGGCCAACATCCTGCAGAGAGGCCAGTGTCCTGCAGAGAGGCCAGCGTGCCCCAGAGAGGCCAGCATCCTGCAGAGAGTCAAGTGTGCTTGCTGCATAGAGACCAGCATCCCGCAGAGAGGCCAGTGTGCTGCAGAGAGGCCAGCATCCTGCAGACAGGCCAGTGTGCTGCAGACAGGCCAGAATCCTGCAGAGAGGCCAGTGTCCCACAGAGAGGCTAGCGTCCCACAGAAAGGCCAACGTGCTCTCTGCTTGTGCTTCCCTAGGACTTCTGTCTTATTTTCCTGGATTCTCTTTATTTTTAAATATTTTCCTTTTCCATCTTTTCTTTTTGCCTCCCTTTCCCCTAACATTGCCCCCCTTTATTTGGTCATTTCTCTTATTGTATAATTCTCTAGGGGCAGAGTTTCTCATTGTAATGTTCCAACATACTGATGAATCTTGATCCTTTTTCTAAGATGTGTTGAGAATAGTTTATTGCCATTTGCAGCCAAAGCACTGAAATTTGTAGTGTAGCTTTTCTAGTATTACTTACCTGCCTATTATTATTATTATTTCTTTTTTTAAGCTGGGAGAAAAAGATAGCTATGGCTCATGCGTGACTCTGAGACTGGGGCTACCGTTAGTGCCTTTCTCAGCGTTGTTAGAGGACTAGATTCACAATTTGTGCTTGCCGATTACTGGCCAATGCTGAGTACTTGCATTAGTCATCTAAGTAGTAGATGTTGCGAAGAAAGGAAGAGCAGAGAATTATTCCCCAGGTTTGCTATTGTGTGGTGTTTTAACAATGCAAAGGTTTAGAAATTTTCTTTGCTTTGACAGCTCTCTCGATTACCTTGTGACCTGCTACGCTGATTTTTGCTGGACACTTTTAAAGTCATGGCCCTTCCGTGCCCGTTTTCCCCCCTTGGGGCCAGGCCCACTGGTGGGATGTGGTGGATATGAGCATTAAAGCTTCTGTGGGCAGTGGTGCTACTGTTGTGGCTGAGATGGGACTTAAGTTATATTTTATGAAGCAATTTTGACTATTTTCAACTGATGTTGCCAGCTGACTTTTATGGATTTCACAGTGGCGTAGTAATGAGTCATAATCACTACTTAATTTTCTCTGACCACCGGGTAGTTGCATTTTGTTCTTGGACCCTACAGGCTGTCAGTGAAGAGATACAACCTTTCTCTGGGGTTGAGTTGAATGTAAGTCTGTTGTTAACCCTATTCCTGGGCCTGCCTTAACAGACTGAGCGGGTCATTCTTAATAAAGTAGTGCAACATGTAAAGTACACAAGAAAAAAATAATGTATCATAATGACCTGATACTTAAGACATGTTTTTTTTTTTTGTTTTTGTTTTTTGAGACTGAGCCTTAAGCTATCACCCTGCGTAGAGTGCTGTGGAGTCACAGCTCACAGCAACCTCCAACTCCGGGCTTAAGTGATTCTCTTGCCTCAGCCTCCCAAGTAGCTGGGAGTACAGACACCTGCCACAATGCCTGGTTATTTTTTGGTTGTAGTTGTCATTGTTGTCTGGCAGGCCTGGGCTGAATTCAAACCCACCAGCTCTGGTGTATGTAGCTGGCGCCTTAGCCGCTTGAGGTATAAGTGCTGAGACCAGGGGTCCTCAAACTTTATAAACAGGGGGCCAGTTCACTGTCCCTCAGACCGTTGGAGGGCCGGACTGTGGGGCCCTGGGACGAGTTGGCTGCTAGCAGGACCTGGCAGGCCAGGTAAATGTCCTAGGCGGGCGGCATGTGGCCCGTGGGCCGAAGTTTGAGGGTGCCTGCTAGACTCTTAGTAAGGGATTCTTTCTGATCTTGGAGACTTCTTTATTTCCTTGGATCTCCAATCGTGTTTTCATGGTATCATAGGTCATTTGAGGGAGAAAAGCAAGTACTTGTTGGGAATCTACACATACAGGATCATTCAGACACAGATTCTGGCCTCTAGCTGTTAAAGTCTAGTGGAGAACATAGGATTTAATGATAACAGCAGCAGTGGTAACAGCTACCAGCACCAGCCCCTGGGATGAAGTGGTACATGTTGTCTCATTTATAAACTTTACAAAAGTCCTTAGAGCATAAGTCTTCACATCCTCATTTTGCAGTGCTAGAGAGTGGAGATGAGAGGCGCACGGCTGCTAAAGGTCATGTGGCCGGTAAGGGCACAGTTTGTTTTTGCCACTGCTTTATTATTTATTTATTTATTATTTTTAGCTTTTGAGTGAATATTTCTGCCACACTGGGCTTCTCTCAGTTCCTTGGTCGAATGTGGTTCTGGCCACCTTAGGTGTTCTCAGGTGTTTCAGTTTTCAAGTGTTACTGTTACCGACAGGCATTTCCTGGCCCCTGTGTCAGCTCAACCCCCTGCCCGGCCACAGGCGCCCTTAATGTCCAGGCATCCCTGGCTACGCTCCATTGCATTTCTGATACTTGTCACTTTCCGTGTATCTGTTTCGTTCTCTGTCATCTTAGCCTAACATGGCACGTGGCACATGGTAAATGTATAAAAAATATTTGTTAAATGAATAAATGAATGTGTGTTTATACTTTTGTCCACCATGTTTTATGCCGTATACCCAAAACTAAGAGATTGAAATGTACATTGAGAGAGATGTTTATCCTTTGAGCCATGGACAACAAACTTTAAAAAAATGGCACACTAAATAAGAAAAGAAAATGGAGCATATATTTTCAACACGTTTACTTAATATACATGTCTAATGTGTGGACTGTATTGCAAAAATTCATTCTTTTAAGAGGATGAAAAAAATTCTAAAATGTGGAGTTTGTAATATGCTCTTCTCTATGTCAGAGAGGTGTGTCGAGGACCTACCCCTCTTAGAGCTGGGGAATGTCTGAGGAACATTTCCAAGTAAGCTCTTTTTGGCCAGTGGCTTTATGGAGGTATAGATCATGTAGCTTGCAATGTGCACATTTATGATGGATAATTCAAGGGCTTTTAGTATATTCATGCACAGAACTGTGCAGCCATCAGCAGAGACAATTTTAGAACGTTCTCAACACTAAAGAGAAGCCCCCACTCCTCAGCCTTCATCCCTCCAGTCCCCTCATCCCTCCAGTCCCTCCAACCCGCCAGTCCCAGGCACCCACATGCAGCTTTTTGTCTCTGGATTTGCTTTTGGAACAGCCTGTTTCCATCACCAGAGGGAGTGTCCACTGGGACCTTTCTCAGCTTCTCCTGTTGTGCTGTGATAACCTGGTGCACCTGTGCAGGCCACTGAGTGAGAAACAGGGTGTGCCTGCTTGTCAGTTATTCTTCCCTGTGACAGTAACCAAAAGCTCCTTTCCTTTAGTACTGCAGATTAAGTGACCCTTATCCAAAATGCTTCAGCATTTCAGGTTTTGGGTTGTTTTTGGATTTTGTGGAATTTACATCGTACTTAACTCCTGGTTGACCATCCCAAATCTGAAACTCTGAAATCCAAAATGCACCCCCTGCCCCTGCCCCAGTGTCTCCTCGGCACTCAGAATGTTCAGTATTGTGGAGCTGAGCATCAGTGTGGCCATTAGGACAGTGGTGACGAAGCACTGAGGGTGGCGATGCTGTGGGGCTGCTGGGGGAGGGGCGTGCTGGGGTTCCTGAGAAACGGTTTGCGTGTCGCCTGGAGCACCAGAGAATAGGATTAGTGGAGGCAGGCTGCCTGGCATGTGTGCCTGCATGCTGCGGTGGCACGCTGGCGATGTCTGTCTGTGCATATACGGCATGCACACACCTGCTGCCACCAGCAGTTGTCGGGTGGAAGTCAGCAGTTGCAGCCTTGACACAGGTGGAAGTGAACATGGACACAGATGAAGAGGAGACAGAAATCCACCCCCCCACTACCCCCGCCCCGGCATCATCACCGAAGCCCTTCTTGGCTGATGCCCACACCGAGCTACTGCAGGAACCTCTGAGGAGCTCTCTGGCTTGATAGATAATTAGCGGCCAATAGTACTGATCAGGGTTTGATAGCTAGGTGTGGAAAAGAGAAATGGGTTACAAGCTGAGCCAAAATTTGCCTGCTGGGCTTTAATTTGGAGATTGCCAATTCATGGGTTTCCCCGATCATTTAGCCGTATTAGTACTTGTTGGATGAACTTGCTTTAAAGAATGTTACTCTGGTAGCTAGATAGCTACTGGCCCCATCCTGCCTGACTGTAGCCCACCTGAACGTGTACAGGAAGGGCTATCTAGGATGTGTTTTCCTTTCTTATCTTAGAAATAGGGTCTCACTCTCCCACCCAGGCTGGAGCCCAGGGGTGCCCTCACAGCTCCCTGCAGCCTAATGCCCCTGCCTCAGCCTCCAGAGTACCCAGGACCACAGGTGCCACTCACCATAACCAGCTAACTTTTACATTTATATTATTATTATTTCTGATTTTTGTAGAGATAGGCTCTCACAATGTTGCCCAGGCTGATCTTGAACACCTGGCGGCCTCAAGTGATTCTCCCACTTTGGCCTCCCAAAGCACTGGGATGATGGGCATAAGCCACTGTGCCCATATATTTCCTTCTTACATTTTTGTAATCTTTAAAAGTGATTAGAACATTTAGATGAAGTTAGAGTGGAATTTGCACTTGAGAAAATAGAGTTTGTGTCAGGTGTCTGAAATAGTTGGCATGTAGGAGATTTTAGTAGGAATTAAAAATGCACAATGATTTTGCGTTTGGAGGGGTAAGGTGCTGAAGGTGAAACAGCTACCACATGCTAGGAAGGACTTTGTGCAACTGTGAAAAGGATTAGGTGGTGAAGAGAGACATGGCAGTGCTCTTTGAACTTGATTGTTGATTTGTTCAATACGTAAAACCATATAGCATCAGTGATAGAGTCTCTTCCCTAGGGCTTATCCTATCTTTGTGACAGAGCATTCCCAGCCTCCAGGGCCCCACCAGCCCACACGGCTCGCGTGCACCACCTGCCATGATTCCCGCAGCTTGTGCGTGGGACACTTGAGGAGAGAAGGGGTGTGAATCTTTCTCCTTTATGTTCCGTGTGCATTTAATTCCAGACTGTATTGCAGAGAGAATTCAGTCTCCACCATTCTCGTTTTTCTTTAAATATTTCGTATTTTTCCTTAAATAATTTATGAAGTGATATTTTAAGTGAAGATCTTGTGATGTAGGATCTTAAGGGATTGTTCTTCATAAATAGAAAATAGTTTTCTGAAGAACCTGGAGTGCAGCTCAGATGTTTCTGCTTGGCTTTGAACAGTGTTGGCAGAGCTAAGAAGCGCTGGTTTCACCTGCACCTTCTCTGGTGCCTGGCTGCCTTGTCACCTGTGCAAGTTAATAACCTCTGTAAACCTGCATTTTCTCATGGAAAATAGGTATGATAAAGGGTACGTTGTAGGACTAGGGGAGTTGCCAGCTCACGGCTTAACTGCAGTGAACGTGATGCTGATGATAATGGTAATGAGGCTTTTGTTGTTGGACTGTTTTTCTTAAAGGATGGTGAGATATTACAAATAATCTGAAATTGTTGTTCATAGACTTTTAAGATAAGCATATAGCACAACGTCCAGGGTACTTTGCATACATAGTCAGTAGAGTTCAAAATACTGAAAAATTTAAACATTAAAATACAAGGAATAGTTTCAGAATATATAAATGTATTCTGACATGTTATGTTTAAATACTTGTTTTTGAGAGGAAGTCAATTATTTTGCACAATTATTTTGCAATTCTACTCTGGTTAGTGTTATAGACCCCCCACTTCCAACCCATGGTTTCTCAGTGCTTATGTAAGTGTTCTGCTAAATATCACTTTTCCTTCTTCTATAATTAGTTGAACTGTATAGAATAGGAATAAAATGCAGTGAATCAAATCTGCAGTGCCAGCTTTCTGTGTTCAAATGTTTGAGTCCTTGATCTCTTTATTGAAAAGAAATTTGCAAGCACAGCTACATGGGAGAAACAGTGTTCTCTCCAACGCCGCAGGTCTGAGATGTTCACATAATGACCTGTGTTCACCGGGTGAATTGACTGGGAACTGGCTGCCCGATTAGATCCTCACTGACCCCCTCAGATGGTGCTGTCCCACTTTACAGACAGGAACTTGGAGGCTGGGAGCATAGCAGCCTGCCTGAGGTCACTGAGTTCCAGAGCTGAATTCTGATCAGCTTGAGCCAACTGTACAAAACGCACATTCTTTCCACTTTGCCTGCCTGCTCATTTCATGGAGAGGATAATGCAGTAACATAAGTGGCTCTATTGAGATTCAGAACAGAAGTACAGAATTCAGTTGAACAAATGAGAATGGACAGAGAGCTGTACGGGATCTGAAAGGAGCACATTTATTTTTGATCGCTAGGAAAGGCTTCATGAAGTTGGAGACTTAAAAGAAGGATGTTTTTCAGAGAGGCCATAGGAACAGAGGAATATTTTCTTGATTTTGAAGTATTCACACCTGATTTAGAAATTGTTCGAGGATATCTCCCTTTTCTCATCTAGAACATTCCTTGGAAGGTTTTTTTCCCCTGTCTCTAACTGTTCTTTCCTAAACTCTCTACCTGGCTTTCCTGCCTTTACAATGTAAGTTTAGCTGTTTTTCAGCATTTGCCTTCAGTCTGTGACTAATGAATTTTCAAATAATAAGAATAGAGAGTTATGGGAATCATACAGGTTTCTGGAATAAGGTTTTTGAAACTAAGTGAAGCGTTTATTTGGTTTTATGAACACAGTGTGCTCACAGTGGTTTATTCTAACAGATAAATGATTTCTAAAAATGGGGTCAGTTGTTAGCTATTAAACAGGATTTGGTAGGGAGATTCTTTCAGATTATGAGCTTCACAGTGGGGATAAATGAAGAAAAGAGGTTCTTGGTGGTGAAACGATTGGGAAGGAGTGATGTATTTATGTCTGTGAAAGTCACTGTAAAATTTGAGCTAAGCTGTTAACCTGAGGCTGTTTCCCCCTTTTACATAACAGCAGATTTTCATTCTTCTCACTCTTTCCTTGTGGTGAACAGTTGCATTTAAGCATTATCAGCATTAAAAACATATTTGAGAAGAAATCTAAGCCAAGCATCTGTTAACCAGCCAGTCAGTTCCCAAAACCGTTTCAGCTGCAGGACTGGGTTTGGTCCCACATGGTGTGGTCTGGAGTCCAGGCAGCCTGGCCTGCCTGGTTCCATAGAGGCCCTTCCCTTTTGTAGACATTCGGATGAGAGGATAGACAACTTACATTTCACTGAAGGCGAAAAGTTCTAAGTCATAGAAAATAAGACCCGAGTTATCAACATGTGATAAAATCCTGCAAACCTCATTGCTTTGTATTTGAAAGGATATTAAATTCGGATTTTCCTTCTTGCGTGCATCCCCCCACCCCCATTTAGAGTTGTGAAGGGATTTCTTCTTCATTGAAGCTGTTGGCAAAACCTGCTGCAGAATGTAACATGATAAAAAAAGGCTGAAATTGACTGTATTTTCTTGTGAGTTGTGAAACAGAAGGTAGTTCTTGGGTCCCTAGAGAGAGTGATTAAAGGGTTGCTCATAGTTTTATAGGGAAATAGCATTGCATTGCAAAACGTTGAAAAAACCAAAAATGCAACTTCCTTTTTTCCTGTCGTTTATCGGTTTAGAATTAAGGCTTTTTAAATCCTGCTGACCTTGTTTTTGGTGAAGACTACTAAAGCTATTTAAGGGTTTTACTCAAACAAGGGTATTTTCCAAATACTTTTCATCCATATTAAAGATAAATATTTACAGGCCTTTTTGCAAGGCTTGTTTCATATTTATTCAGACTCATAGTTGGTGTGCCCTTTGAGTGTCATGAATTTTCCTGATTTCCTAATAGAGAATTAAATGATACTGATTTAGGGAAACAAAGTAGAAACTCTGGGGCAGGCAGGTGGTTCTGCAATCTTTCAGCAATCTTTTAGTGTGCAGGTAACATGTATAGTGATACGAGCTACTGAATCAGGCCTCTGTCAGACGCTGTGGGAACAGTCTGACAGGGAGTTCTAGAATCAGTTGTCAGTCTTTCCTTAAGACTGAAATACATATCAGAAAGTTCTTAGAACCTTTTGTTTAACTGAAACTTGATTCCTGTTGTGGGCTAAATTTTACATTACAAATATGGAGACTTTTTAGATCAGCATCTCTGATTTTAAGATGCTTCATGTTTTGTCATCCTTTTAAATTGGGTTATTTTGAAGAAGGCAAAACAGTAGCAACTCAAACATGGATTTGTTCACTTTTAGTTCTTTTCTCTCTCTCCCCCCAGACATGCTATAATTGGGTTTGCTTCTGGGTTTACGTGTCAGGATACGCCAGCCATATTAGCAGTGCAGCCCGTCCATGCCAGAGATGTGGGACAAATTACATTTTGGTGGAATCTTGGAACATTTTTTGTAGCACTTCAACACTCAAGTGCTATAATTCTTAGTAAGAGTAAATAATATTCCAATAATACTATGAATAATAAAAATTATACTGATCACAGTCATTTCTGAAGCTTACCGTGTACCAGGCACTGGTCAGAATTCCTGCCTGTATTACTTCTAATCCTCATAACAGTGCTAATAGGTGCATGTACTTTTTTTTTTACACACATGTGGAAACTGAGATACAGAGAAGTTAAGTAACTGATTCAAGACCACACAGCTCCTAAGTGGTAAAACCAGGCTTTTAGCCCAGTCAGGGCGGCCCCTCTCCTGCCATCTTCTGTTGCCTCTGGGCTTGTACTTCTCTGCTTGGGTTTTCAATTGACTGATAGTTCTGTTCTCCATTTCATCAATATGGCCACAGATGTAAATATATGTATCATATTTACGTAATAAAGACGTGCTAAATCATTCTCTTTTCTTAACTTGTGTATCTGAGCAGGAACTAAAGGTCGTTAGGTAGATCCCAAAGGAAACCAATCTTACCTAAGTCTGAAGTCTTATCCGTTCTTATCATTAAAACTACTACTGTTAAAATTGATAGTTTTTCCTTTGGGAATCTTTCTTAAAAAGAAAATGGAGTGTTGTCTTCCAGGCATAGAGGAATTTCCAGTTTTATAGCCATACTGCTCTTTTACAAGTATCACCAGGAAATAATGTTAACCTGGGGCCTTTTTCACTGCTTTTGATCGCTCAAGGTCAGCCTGTCCTTACATTCCTACCATGCTCTGCATTGTTGGAGGATCAGCCAGAGGTGAGGAACACAGTCCCCACCCTCTGCACACTCCTTTGCTGGGGAAGGTAGATCCCAGGTGAGCCTGCAACACCTGCCTAGTAAGCTTTAGTGAAGGGAATTTGGAGAAGACCCAGGCAGTGGTTGGTGACGAAGCCAGGGAGCCCCTTCTCTCTCAGCTACTGGCAGGCCTTGGTTGGAGACTATCAAAGTGCTCAGCGTGTGGAGAGCTCAATGGGAACTCAGGCATTTACTGGACAGAGCCGGGAAGACTTCTGGGCACTGTGGCCACCGTCCTCCTCTGTGGCTCCTCCCCTCTGTCTTCTCCAGTTCTCTGCTGTGTCCTGGGTGTCTGTGTTCTTGTCTTTGCCTCTGCTGCTACCCCCACCCCTTTCCTCCTGGTTCTTTTGTACCCACATTCCTTACTGCGTGTTTAGTCCATACCTTAGACATGGATGCATTTTCTAAAAAGGTAAATTAATATTTGATTACAGTTTCTATTCCTTAAGGCCAATTCTATTCCCCCACCCAATTAAGTTTTTCATAGATTCTGGAGACCTTGGCTGATTTTTTTTATGTTTGTGGTACTTGATTAAAAAGAGTTTCTATATTGGCCCCAATGGCCACTTTTATTACAAGAATCCTTTGAATTAATTAGAAAGTGGTTTCAGAAAGATATTTCGAATAAAGATGATAATGATAAAACCTTGTTCATCTTATAATGGAATATACTGGGTGTTAGAAAACGTATTCAGCAGAGGATAGAGCCAAACTGGTTTCCCCCAGCATTTGTTTTGTTTCTCTCATACATTTATAAGGCAAACATATGCCATAAAAAATTAGATGCATTAAAAGACCATATTGGCTTTTGTGTGGTGGCAGTTTTTTAATTGTGTACATTTTTCAGGAGTTTTTGTGTAGTGTGATTGGTTTTTGATACAGGCATGCCAGTAGCCTAGAGCTTCCTAATTCATCAAATGGGAGGTATTTCTAGAAAAATAGCAAGGGCCTCATGAGTGCTTTCCACTTGGTGTTCAACAAACTAGCGTGTGCAATAATAATGCCATATGCTGGGCCATGCCTGGCAGAAGGACTCCTCTTGGGGAGGGTGACTCAGATCCTGCAGCCAGGATGGCTTGGCTGCACACCTTAGGGGTGTGTGCTTTGGGCCTGTCATTTAAAATGAAGAAAATAAAACATCACAGGAGAATTCAACAAAAGGATTGATTTTTTTTTTCATTCCATTAAGTAGGTCCCAATACCTTAAAGATACAACCGTTTTTTCCATAACAGTATTTATAGTAAGTAGTGTACGATATTTTGCATTTCAGGTTTTCTGTTTGGGGAGTGCACTTTGAAGTCATGGTTTCCTTTTTAATTTACAGTGTTCAGTATATAAATGTACAGGAGTTCTGATTTATGGTTCAGTAGCATCTGCTGTCCCTGGGGAATATGTCATAGAAAAGGCTCTCTCTAAAATCATAGAGACTGTAGAAATCAGATTCTTTGTTCTAATGCTGTCAGAGATACTGCATTTTCACAGTAGTATATAGAATACTTCCAAGCCGATTTCTCTGAATTGGTTATTTGCATGAAATGCCTTTCTCTGTGCCATTGTTACTAGTAGTGGCGAGGCTCTCAGGCTGGCCCTACAGATTGTCCTATCCTATAATGTAACTGAACTGCAGTAATTAGACTATTAAAGAAAATAAGTAGCAATTGTTAAAATGGATTTTAAGTTCTGATGAGCTTATGGGGCCCTACTTGCCCCCCACTGCAGCCCATGAGGCAAGAAGCAGTGCTGGGAGCTCCTTGTCCCTAGCCTGGGTTGCAGTGGGTCCCTGGTGGATTCAGGTGGGGTCAGTGAGGAGTGGATAGGACCTTTATGGGAGATTGAAACCCCCAGGATAAGAGTGCAGGGAGAATGGGCTTTGGGGCTGCAGGAGACACGTGCAGAGGGTGGGTTTGTAAGGGCAGCCAGGAAGGCACAGCCATAGCAGCAGAGGGTGTGAGGCAGCTCTGAGTTGAATACTTCAGCAAATATTACTGACCGAGTTGGAAAAGGCCAGAGTCTTTTGGGACAGTGAAAAGATAGCATTTGTGGTGATAAGGCCACTCTGATAACTGTTCAGTGTTTCACCCTTCTCAGTTTTGAACATCTACTCCCCATTCTGTGGTGTATCCATTTGTCCTTAGTATTTAAATTAGATTATTGTCAAAGTGCCCTCCACCTGTTGAAAATGCTGGCACCATTTCTCCGTTAGTAAACTCCAGAAATCTGAGCCCTTCTTTCACTGAAGTTTCTTATTTCAACTAGAACATTCTTCTTGAATGTGTGTGATAGGATCAGTGTGCAATTTTCAAATGTTCAGTCTTTTTCTGAACCACAGAGTTTCTTATTCAGGGGAGTTCTTACAGTTCTCTTCACCCCCTCCTCCACTTTTGAATTAAGAAAAGAAAGGCTTATATTATGTCTGAGGCAGCTGCTAACAGAAACCTTGTTTTCGTAAGAGCTGTCTTGTTGTTGCTTAATGATTGTATATGTCAGGCCACGCTGGTGTCAGTTCTACTGTGATGAATTGGAGATGCCTCGGCCTGGAGAGCCTTCTCTGTGTGGGTCGCTGGGCTTTGCATAGATGCCCTCTCACTGTCCACTTCTGCACCCCGAGTGGAGTATTGGGAGGCAGTCTGCACCTGTGTACATGCAGATCCCCGGGAATAGCACCTAGCACAGGAGTGCAGAGGGGTGACATTCTGACCCAGTGCTTCAGATCTGGGGAACTGGAGACCCCTAGTTTTGTTGTCACCATTGCTAAGTACTGTTTGCCAAGTTTCCAGGTAGACGATACAGGCAGTGGAAGTAGATGCTTATTCTGGGTGTGGAATATTTTTGGTATCTATTTCAAGCAGGACAGGATTGAAGCTAAGTAGGGTTAGAGTGTGTCTTGAATATTACTAGATCCTTTTGGAAAGTAACTCTTAGTTAATGATGCAATGAGAAGAATACCACCCATTATCCAGACTTTTGATTTACTCACATCCCTTGTAAATATTACTTCCTCTTCTTAAACCAGTTCTGTTATCTGATAAGCAGATAGTGTCTCATTGTATCCTTTGAAACAATTGAAATCAGAAGATGAAAACTCAAAATAAATAGACTGCTTACTTAAAATAGGAAAATAAAGTTTATGTTACAGGATAGACAGTATTGGAGTTTTGGTAACTTACCTCTCTTAAATTTAAAACTTGATTTACTAGATATTAAACTGGGAGAGTATTCTCAGGTTTACTATCATTTGGGAGAAGGAGGTATATGTGTCCCTGGAACTTTGATAGTTACACAACCACTTCACTGAACTGTTGCAAAGTGGAAGGATTCAGCCAGAAATGGGCTTTTCTTGTCCCACCTGTCTCTGCCTCTTGATAACTTCTCACACAGGCCCTAGAGCTATCACTTCTCCTCTAGGTATTAGAAAGTGATGCTCTAAGTATCAGGAATCCAAATGTCCCCTTTCATCCCTCTCAAAGCCCTCTCTGTCCCCAGCCTAGGCCTGCCCTGCTGTCTGCGGGACCAGCCCCAGCTGGGGACACTAGTCTGTTTACTCTTCATCTCCTGTCTCCTCTCCTCTCTTCACTGTCACCGCCACTCACCCAACTCACCCTCCATTCCGTTTGGCTTCAAACTGCAGGGTGGGGACAAAGGAAAGCAAATGGGTGACATCTTTTTGGGCTGTTGTTACCCGCCATTCTCCTGCGCTGCCTCTCTGCATCTGTCTCACTGTCTCTTGGGTTCTTCGTAGGACCCTCTCTGTACCTACCTCTTGGTATCCTCCTAGGCCCCGTGGTGCACATTCCCCTTCAGAGTCCCACCCTGGAGGTGGCCCCAGCTCCGCAGCTATGCCCAGGCTTCTTGCTTTGCCAGGCAGTCCTCCTGGCCCCTGCAGTGTGTGTGCCTTCCTACACTGGAACAGCAGGCCAGGCCCTGCCTCTCCCACACCTCATGGGCCAGCACCAGGGTCATCCGACTGCCCTCAACTTTGTAGCAGGAGCCAATTCAAGACACAGAAATGTCCTGTAACTGTCACACTTGGGGATTGGGTGCTGCTGCTATTACGTGTTGTTTTGGTATGTTGATATGAGCCTCGGAATTACAGGAAAGATTATTAGTCAGAGTTATGAAGAATTTTAATGGTATATAACACAGTTGCTTTCAAATGTAGAATATACTTTAAAATGAAGTCTTCAGCATTAAATGATGAATATCATTAATATATCTTATTAATAGTAAGATTAATAGTAAGATTAATAGTAGTAAGATAGCAATATCTTACTATGATAAAATGTGAAAATCTCTTAAGGAATTTGTTCTTTTAAGTTAACTCAAAAATTGAAGTTATGTTGATTAGATTTTATATCTTATTTTGGAAGTATACAATTTTGTGGAACAGAAAGCACATACATTCATTCTGTATATATCTATAAGATTTTTCCCATTATGTAAGTTAAGATACATCTTAATTTTGTTTTAGGACTTTACAGTCCATGCTAAGAAAGCACAAATGTTTTTACAATAAAGTTCACAAATTAGAATCTGTAGGCTTATATGTATTAATAAAAAAGATGGACTATTGGCTGTTTTTTTTTTTCTGCCTCACTTTGCTTTTAGCTTATGAGTGTGGGAAATTTTAATGGATCTTGTACTTCATAGTATATTGGGAAATCATAGGATCGAAACTTGTTAATATACCAATTTAAAATAACAAAAATAGGTTTTGAGGGAATCATGCATTTGCCTTTTTCCTTCTCACTTTAAAAAGATGATGTATAGGATGTCAGACCTTTGACATTAGGTAACTGGCACCCTATACTGACCCCGTTGTTAAGGCAGTTGCTGTTGATAAGTGTGTTGAACGCGTTTTTGTAACATCCACTGCCAATTTGAAGTGGTGTTGAGCAGATTAGGAAAGTAAAATAAAGCAATTCGATCCAGTTATTACTTGAATGACTAATTTTATATAGATTAGATAACACACAGGGCCCAGTCAGTGTCCTGGCAGCCAGTGCTATAGGTGAAGGTGACAGAGAAGCCACAGCCCCAGACCTGCCTGGAACAGAAGACAGCTCGCTCGGTGCTGCAAGTTGGTTTACCAACAGTAAACACCCACTAGCGCTTCAGGATTGGGCCCTGGCGCTGCGGGCCTCTCTTGCCCAGCAGCCCCCTTTGTCAGGAACTGCTGCATTGAGCCCTGCTTTGAAACTCATCGTCATCCCAGACCTGACATTCCTTGGAGACTGTTGGTGTGCCAGGCACAGTGCTCACAGCTGCACAGACTTCATCTTTATCCCGTAGAGCAACATTACCTAAGAAATTCTTATCTTCAGGAGTTTCTTTATTAACTTGCAGACACTGGGTTTGGATTCCAAGCCTGGCTGACTTCCTGAAGGTGATGGTCTTTTCCACTAGACCAAGCCCCTGGCATGGGCCTAGGTGACCAAGAAGCAGTTCCTGTCTAGATGCTCTGGCTCAGTCTCTCACGGGCCAGGGACAGTTAGTCTGGGGATTGCTGACCGTGGCTGGCAGCAGGCTGACCTAGCTGCTCTTCCTCAGGGGTAGACTTGTGGCTTCTCTCTCAAAGAAAGCAGTGGTGATTATATGAGAGCAGTAGAAATGAAGTCTTATTCACTGGAAGAGCCGAACATCAGTTCCAACATACAAAGGGTGCCCAAAAAATATGTGCACATATTAAGAAAGGAAAAAACCGTATTAACACTGTAAATAATGTATGCCGATACAAAGGATGAATACCAGTCGCACTGAGCACCTTGTGACTGCAGAAGTCAGACAACCTGGAGTGTTACAGATTTAATACGGATAGTGTTTTCATTTCTAAATATGTGTATACATTTTAGTTTGATTTATGGGGTGAGAATGATCATCGTTGTGAAGCTGATGACGGGTTTTGGTCAGGCTTACCATTAACTGACCACCCATCACTCCAGGCAAATGCCAGTTTCCCTTTAAAAGTCACCAGGTGCCCTCATCGTCTCTGAAGCTGACCTCTCTGGGCTTCAGAGGAGGGAATTCTCGGTGTGATTCGGGCTTCATTTGTCACTTTTTGTGTGTTTAATTCGCATGTGCTAAGGTTAAGAAGCTGGACAGACCCCTTGGGACCAATGCCTTGTTACGGAGCCCACGTGGTGAGATTTACAGTTGACTGTGAAGGGCAGGCGTGTTTGCTGGCGGGACGTGTTTTGTGAGCAGGTTTCTTGGTGATCACATCATTCTGAGCTGATTCGGCTTTCTTCTTTAGTAGAATCATTTTTAAATGAGCAGAATAGCATTCTGCACCCAGTGACAGCCCTCATGAGGACTTGCGGAAGAACTCGGCTCCCTGACACCCCAGAGCAGCTTTCATTCTGTGGTGGCGGAGAACATGGAGACTGGGTAGAAATCACCCCACACAGAACACAAAGCTGAAGTCGATCTGGAACGAGAATGAGTGTTCTGCTGATTTTCATACCTAGTTCATAAAAAAAGTTATTTTTTCCCCTTTCCATTTTAGCAATTATCCTGTTAAGAAACAGTATGCTTGAAAAGGCACCAAGAAGTGACGAATCTGAATTGGTTACAGAAAGCCAAGCTGCTTGATTGTGTCATCTTTTGGAGCATGTTTTATTTTTTGACACAAAGAAATAAGGGCGATTCACACCGACAGAAACTGCTGCTGTCTATAGCGCAGCTCTGTGTGCTGCTTAAACTAGCAGTCGCTCCTCCTCCCTGGTTCAGCTCTGCACAAAGGGGGTGATGTAATCCCTTTAGCTGCCGGCCACGTGGCCAGCATGCCGTCACTGTCCTCACCGATGCCTCTGTGCTGCCAGCACTTCATTGGTGGGGGAGACTATGCATTTGTAATTAAATTGCATTCCCCTTGTCCTGCCTGTCCCTCCTGGCCCAGGCAGTCCCACAGCTGGGTACACACACGTGTTAATGAGGGTAGCCTGGTGACTTTTATACAGAAAATGACCAGAGTAGCCTCTTTTACAGTGCTAGGGAGCCTCTGCATGCCCACAATTAACCGTGGGGGGAGGAGATGCTCTGTTGCCATTAGCAACCACCTGCCTATTTATTAGAGTGAAATGCTCAAAGCTCAGGCTTTCCGCCTCATTCCTTTCCCTGCTTCCTCATGAGTTCAGAGAGGAGCCCCCGGAACCTGGCGCTCGAGAGGGGTGATGAAGACTCCTGAGTTCAGCTGCATGTGCACAGAAGCACGTCCTCTGCAGTGAAGACGGACGCAGGCCCACTGTGGGCTGCTGCTGGCTCGCCCTCCTGCAGGGTGTCCCTGCATCCTGTCGGGTTCAGAGCAGTCACAGCCACGTGATAACTGCCAGGGATTGTGCCCAGCTTTGCTTAGGTCTGGGCTCAACATGTAACATGCATTTTTGCACTGAATTTTCCAGTGGCCTTCTGAAATACAGTAGAACCTCTGTAAGTTGCCCACCCAAGGGACTGCTTATAGAGGTGGTCAGCATAAGGAACTAGGCCTGTCATCCAGATACATACTGCGGCATATGTCCGGTCTATGAAACTTAGGCCAGCTTGAGAAGCTGGTCAGTGTAGGGAGGTGGTCACTGTGTAGGAAACTGCAGTTCCAGGGGTGGGGGCGGGGAAGTCAGATGGTTTTCCCAGTCCCTTCTACATCAGAAAAGGGATGGGCACAGAGGAATCCTAGGCAAACACTTTGGATTTGGTCCCCAGTTATTTTTTTTTCTTTAAAGGAAACATTAGGTTTTGAACCTTTCTTCTCAAGAGGTCCAGGTGGCTCTCTAGTGAAGAGTCCCTGGTGTGTGAGCCCCTGGCCCTTGAGGCTTAGTGACGCCAAAGAGCTTCGTACTCTGGGGCCTGCCTTTCTTTCTTGCGATGTTACTACAGCGGTTGCATGCTGCTACCTGTAAGATTTCAGAGATCACCAGGTTTCCTTGATTTCATGCCTGATGATTTTCAAAGTGAAAACTTCATGATTGCATTAACAAAACAACCTCTTAGCAACACAACGAAATAGCACGGGCTTTGGGCCCTGAGCCTCCAGGGCCCTCTCTGTTCAGCTGCTCAGTACTAATCTTGATTAGCGCTTACGAGCCACACACAAGGTGACAGCATAACTTCTGCATAATTAAAAATTATAGCACCTGAATCCCAGATTCTTAAAGTGCCTTGTTCTTTGGAGAATCTGGGGGTGGTGGTGGTGGTGATATGAGTTGGAAACGGAGAGGAGCTTGTTGGTCTGCGCCTCCACCCCGGCTGTACACCAGTTTCTCCCTGATGGGGCCATGTGCAGCCTTGAGGTGTCAGAGGCTGGACGGCCTCTCTGAGAAGGTCTGCCTTTCTTCCTTGGAGCACTGTAGGTTCAAGACTGAGTTTGGGGAAAAAGAAACATGACGTCTTTGCAGTTTGTGATTCCTCACCATTGGCAAGCAGTTTTTGGTGGTTTACATGGGTCACCTCAAAGCTGCCCAGGGGTGGTGGTCAAGGTCTCAAATTCACCTGCAGCAGGAAGGCAATAGGAGTGGGGGTGGCATAATGAACAGGTGAAGCAGGTGTCTGCAGAAGTTACGGGACCAGGGACAGATTATTTGAGAAAGGCTGTGTGCATTTCTTCTCTAAAATTAGAAGGGAAGTTTGCTTTAAAGGTGGCTGAATTTGGAAGGGAAGAGAGGAGGAGACCTTAACTCTCTGGGTTTTTTGGTGGCAACTGTGAGTGAAAGGGACAAGTAAGAGGCAACCATGAGTGAAGGGTGAGGTTGAGTCTAGGATTTGAGGAGGCCAGGTGGGCAGGAGCCACCTCAGAAGCCCACGGGCTGCGCGTCCGTGACACTGTCTCATGATTTTATATAGGGGATGTCCACACTTGGTCAGCCTGTGAGATAACAGCAAGCCCTTGCCAAGGATCCGCAGGACCCAGTTGTTAAAAAATGTCCTTCCAAAGCTATCAAGTATTAGTTTTAACCAGATCTTGTAAAATAAGACATTGAAATGAAAATAATTGGTTTGGTGGTGTTTATAGTTGTTTACAAAAGGGAAAAGTCGGTTTCTTTCTGTAAACTCACTTGTGGTAATTTTGTATCTTGTTCAAGACTTTGTCTCATTAAAAATTAAGCATCTTGTGTGCAGGACTCTGGAGACACTTTGAACATGTCCGTACCTCTGTTTGACAGATCTCATTGGTTTTCCTTCATGGTCATTCTCCATTGATACCTCTCAGCACCTTTTCAGCTTCAGCCTAACGAAGTCCCTGGCCTCCTTCCTGGACCTCCTGCTCGCCGGGTCCCCACCTTCTCGGCGATGTTCAGGGTGGCTGCTCAGACACATTTGCTGTCACGTGCTCACTGAGAGATGAGGCTTGTAACTAGCTGGCCAAAGGACACAAGAGCAGCAGGACTGTTCCAGAAGCCTGCACTCAGGTTCCCCAGGGTCTCACCTGGCTCCCTGGAGGACTTTACCTGTGTTCTTTCCAACAGCGTCCTGTGTTTTCTGTTGCTACCTGTCTTACAGGGAACAGAAGGTGGGAGGAGAGCTCCAGAAGCTGTAAAACCATTCTTCAGACATCTCGGTAACTGGCCTTTCCAGATCTGAATTACTCCCTTTTAAATGGGTTACTGTATGTGAACCCAGAATACAGGTTTTTATTTTATTTCTAAACCAGAAGGTGTCTCTCTGGAGCAGACTGGCCCCAGGCCTTCCTGTAGCCCACTGCCAGGGCAGCAGAGAGAGGAGGTAGTAAGGCCTTCTCACCTTGGCCAACCTCCCCGCACCTTACCTGTGAGTGGGTATAGACAGTCACAGCATGAGGGGGCTGACCCTAGACTTGAGACATGGCTGTGCACACTGCCACTGCTTCCCCTCACTGGGGTGGCCATGCATTTGATTAGGGAAACACTCTGTGTATCAGCACAATCTTTAGTCAGTGGTGCAAATTGACCTGATCATATCACTGTCTTTCCACAGTGGAGAGTAGTTAAGATGAATTTTGTTGAGGAGAAAAGGGAATGCTGATCCCACAGTAGATAGGAGCTCTTTGTTCACCAAAGGGGTGACTGTGTACGCTGTTACCTCTTGGATGTAGGAAGACTGAATTGAAATCTTTTTTAAAGTAATTTTTTTAAATTCCCTTTTGGGGACATCTGTCATTACATACACACTAATAGTGCATATATAGTATAGAATAGAGGGAAATATAATAAAATTCTTCAGTGATGAGATTCTTAATCAAAATTATCTGAAGACCACTGCCTTAGTTAGGTCAGCAGTTTTTAAAGTGTGGTTCCAGGGACCCCTTTGGCTCCCCATCACCTTTTCAGGGCATCCACCCGTCGCTCAGTGGTTAGGGTGCTGACCACATACACCAGGGCTGGTGGGTTCAAACCTGGCCCGGACCTGTTAAACAACAATGACAACTACAGCAGCACCACCAGCAAAAAATAGCTGGGTGTTGTGGTGGGTGCCTGTAGTCCCATACCTGGGAGGCGAAGGCAAGAGAATCACTTAAGCCCAAGAGTTTGAATTGCTGTGAGCTGTCATGCCATGGCACTCTACCAAGGGTGGCATAGTGAGACTCTGTTTCAAAAATAAAACAAACAAACAAAAAAACTTTTCATAGTAGGCAAATAAATAGTCTTTGCTGTTCTCACTCTGGTTCTCTCTAGGTGCATATTGAAGTCCTTCAGGGACTGTGTAATGTGTAATATTACAACAGATCAAAAGCAGAGGGTATGATCTGTTAAGCCAGACAGAAAGGGAGTCACAAAAATATAAAACAAACACCAGCTTTCTATTTTTTAAAAATAGATATTTTATATTAACATGTAATGGATTGATTATTGTTTTGGGAGAAATTATTTTTTAAATTTTCTCAGGTTTAATTTCTAACAGGGTAAATATTTGTATGAGATATCCCGATGTTTTGTGGATAGAATTACAGGTAATAATATATAGAAGCCACATAAAAAAAGCTCTTTAAAACCTTCAAGGATTTTTAAGAGTGTGAAGGAGTCCTGAGCCCCAGATCTTTAGGAATTGCTCTCTGCACTGGAGGTTGATCACCTCGTCCGGGGAATGTTGTCCAGCAAAATGGTGCTTGAGGTGCCTGGGACGGAAGGACACAGGAAGTGGGGAGGACTCTGGAAGGCCAGGCAATCTATACTGTTTGTCTTGGTGCTGCCCTCCCTGGAGAAAGGCAGGGTGATTTTTAACTCCTGGTGTCCATCCTTGTCCTCCTGATTCTGCTCCAGCCTGCACCATAGCCTAGGTGGGCTATTGTGTATTAAATAGGCTTTGGTCGGCTCCTCTGAGACCCTCACACCAACTCGCAGCATTATTTCTGTAGGAGAATCCATTCCTCAAGTTGAGAAATGGCAGACTTAACTAATGAAATAACAAAGTTTGGGGACACAGGCCTTTGGAGGTTAGAGAGCTAATGTGCAGGTCTTCCCGGCAGTTCCTTTTTGGCACTTACTCTTAAGGGTATCTTAAATCAGAGGAACTATTAGGAGAATTCAGTTCAGATAGAAATAGAAAGGGAAACATCTGGAGTATCCTGTTCTTTCAGCGTCAGAACTTTAGAGTGAACTGCCAAAATCTAGCTGACTGTTCTGTAATCCTAGGTCAGAGGGTTGAGAACCTAAAATTGATCTGAGGTTATTCTTTTGTCAACTAATGTGCTTGTTTTCTTTTTCAACTCATTTTGGTTAAAGGGTAACATATAGTTGTATCCTTAAAAAGAAAACTGCATGGGCTGGTCTGACAGATGCTGCAGACTTCAGAGAGAGTGTGGAAGACAGCCATCTGGGAAACGATAACCGGTGACCCAGAAGTTTCACCCAGACCTAGAGCCACACTGGCGGGGCTGCTGGTAGCCAAAATGGGGGACACCTGTCTGGTAACGAGATGGTTTAAGTTGGTGGCGTAGTCACAGAGTGGGCACCATGCAGCAGTGAAGCTGCCGCTCCTGAAGCTCAGCTTGCAAGTCCCTGTAGATGAGCCGTTGAGCACCTCTCGTCTGAAGTGCTTGGGACTGGAAATGTTTTAGAGCTCAAGTTTTTAAAAAAAATTTTCTTTTGGGTGGTGCCTGTGGCTCAAAGGAGTAGAGTGCCGGCCCCATATGCTGGAGGTGGTGGGTTCAAACCCAGCCCTGGCCAAAAACTGCAAAAAAAAAAAAAAATTATTTTCCTTTTTTTAAATTAAATCATAGCTGTGTACGTTAATGCAATCATGGGGTAGCAATGTCCTGGTTTTATATACCATTTGAAGTATTTTCTTTTCTTTTCTTTTTTTTTTTTTTTTGAGACAGAGCCTCAAGCTATCCCCCTGGGTAGAGTGCCATGGCATCACAGCTCATAGCAACCTCCAACTCCTGGGCTCAAGCGAGTCTCCTGCCTGGGCCTCCCAAGTAGCTGGGACCACAGGCG
>CAUYQV010103819.1:0-20107 GCA_963574575.1 Galagoides demidoff | reverse complement strand
TTCTTGCTTGGATTCATTTCCTTTGTGAGAAAAAGATTCAGCCCAAGTGCCCATCGAGCCATGAATGGATTAATAAATTGTGGTATATGTACAGCATGGAACACTGTGCAGCCATAAAGAAAGATGGAGACTTTACCTCCTCCATTTTTTTTTTTTATTGAGAGTCTAGTTTACACCAGATACCGTATTAAGAGACAGAGACACTGGAGTATCTAAATAGACATGATGTGTTTGGTATTGTAATAAGTATACAGAATGTTGACTAACCAAAACAGTGGAATTTTCAAACTTTTTAAAAAAGACTATCTTAATGTTTTCTTCTTTACTAAATAATTAAATGTTCCCTTTTTTTTTTTTTTTTTTTTTTGTGATGGAGCCTCAAGCTATCCCCCTGGGTAGAGGGCCATGGCATCACAGCTCACAGCAACCTCCAACTCCTGGGCTCAAGTGAGTCTCCTGCCTCTGCCTCCCAAGTAGCTGGGACCACAGGCACCCGCCACAATACCTGGCCATTTTTTGGTTGCAGCCATCATTGCTGTTTGGCGGGCCCAGGCTGGGGATTCGAACCCGCCACCTTAGGTGTACGTGGCTGGCACCTTAGCTGATTGAGCCACAAGTGCCAAGCCAAATGTTCCCTTTTTAAGGTTTCTAAGCCTAATGGCTCTTTTCTTCTAAATCAGACTAACATATTTTTTCTAACTTTTGAAATTGCAGCATCTGCTCTTACCCCAACATAGCTGTTAGCTGTCTACTTTTCTCTGTTCGTCTCAGACAAGCCTGATGCTTCCTTATTAACCATTCATTCCTTCTAATCTGGTCTTCCATTGGTAAATTGGTAAATGGCCTGAGATTCCATTGGTAAACCTTTATCAGAACACTGTGGATCTAGAGTTTAGTGCTACTCAAATCAGTGAATACGAGTTTGGGCAGTTATGTTGCAAACTCATATCTATTTATATACTCCAGTATCTCTGACTCAGGCAATCCCCATGCCTCAGACTCTCGAGCAGCTGAGACTACAAATGCACACCACTGTACCCAGTTCCCTCATCTATATTTTTATTCGAAAGTTTTGAAGTTTTGCTGCAGACATGTAAGTTCTTAATTCACATGATGTTGCTATTGTATATGGTGTAAAGTTTCGATCTTATTTTTATTCACATCTGGACTCTTGGTATTTCTTTACCTTGTTTTATTCTATTTGTGAATTTATTACTGCAAGAATACCATGCTGTTTGACTCACGGTAGCTTTATAATTAGTCTTTATATCCAGTAGGGCATATCTTTCCTTCTTTTCTTGATAAATATCTATTTTTTTTTCCCTTTGCTCTTCCCCAATATATTTTACAGCTGAATTAATCATTCATCACAGGCTGTTGCTAGGAAACCACTGCCTTTCCCCTTACCTACCTGCTTCTGTAAAACTCACCACTCTGCGAGCAGAGCAGACTATCTGGTCTTTGTAAGGAAATGTATCCCAAAGAGAAGAGAAAGGACTGAGCTACTCATGAAAAATTTTGTATCCTAGACTCACTGTAAGAAAAGTCACGCTGGTACCACTGGGACACCTGAAGTGAGGAGTGGGTTGGGAAGCCAGCAGCACTTGGGGAAAATCTGGTCCAGGAAACTAGAGGGGTGCAGAATAAGACTTCCTCAACCTCAAACAATTTTCTAAAATTTTTAAGACTGACTCTGTGGAACAGTCAGTGTCCCCTGATACACTCCTGAGTGCTGTGCCAGATAGCATATGGAAGAAATCAACTTCAAGTGTGTTAAAGATCCTATAACTTCTCAAATCTTCCTTCCTTCCTCCCTCCCTCCTCACTCTGTTACCCTGCCTGGGGTGCAGTCACATCATCATCCTGCAGCCTCCATCTCCTGGGCTCAAATGATCCTCTTTCCTCAGACTCCTGAGTAGCTAGGACTACGTGCATGTGCCATGATACCTGGCTAGTTTTTCTATTTTTTGTAGAGATAGGGTCTCACTGTGTTGCACAGGCTGGTCTTGAACTCCTGGCCTTAGATAATCCTCTCACCTCAGCCCCTCAAAGTTGTAGTATAACAGACGTGAACCAGTGCACCTGCCCTTAAAATCTTTTTTTAATTAAAAATGATCCACATTTTGCTTAAGAAAAAGAATTATTGTTATAGTCTATATTTCCAGGCTTATCCTAGAATTGCAAACATTTTCCTATATTGATACCTCATATAATAAAGCATTGAGTAGCCTTCTGTATTTCTTAAAATTTCCAGAGAAAAAAGGCAGCAATACTTTGCAGCCAGAGTATCTGTAATATCTTCCTCTCCTACACCCCTACCCTGGTACATTTTTGAGAAGTAGAGATTATCAACTGAGACCACAGATACACTAAAATTTTTGATTATGGTCACCTTTCCGCCCTTAAATAATTACTTTTAGAACCTAGACGAAGGAAATTATTTAATATGGTAGAAATGTCTGCTTTTATTCCTTCTAATTTCTTCTCTGCCAGGTTAAGCCAGCACAGAGGATCCTGTGAGAACATGTTAAGCATCTTACAGGGAATGAGAGGTAAACTCTGCAGGTAACATTAGCCCTAAGATTTTCTACAGCTTCTATATAAAACATTCCAGAGGAATTACCTTCCTTTCTGGCACTAGGTAGGGCTTCCTGTTTGTCTTTTTATTCTGGAGTGGAAGGAAAGTACTAACTAGGGGTTTCTGATACAGTATTTCACCTACACTGTGGAGCTCTTGGTGGACCAGGAACCTATTAGGAGCATAAAATTGTGTGTACACACATATACATAATACACGTATGCATTTTGGTAGCATGAACTGTTAACACTCATAGGCAGACACACATATGTGTGTGTGTGTGTGTGTGTGTGCTCACACAGCCCCCGGGGACACCCTGTACTATCCTCTTAGAATCTAAGTGGCTGATGGCAGAAAGCCCATGAGTGCCACAGGGTAGCCCTGAGCAGTGTGGGAGCGTAGAGGACAGCCCAGACAGTGGTCACATTTCAGTGTGACCTGAAAGCAGGTCACATTTCAGTGTGACCTGAAAGCAGCGGAGAGGCTTGTCGCAGGAGGAAAGCAGGAAAGGGAGCCTCCTCTTCTGCATTCTCTGTGGCTTTCTGTCTGTCTCCTGGTTGGGCACGTGATGCACTTTCCCAGCGTCCTCTGCTCAGTCCTCTTCTGTCTCTTTGCCTCAGTCAGTTCATCCAGCGTCACAGCATCGCCTGTCACCTGACCAGGAATAATTACAGCTTGCTCTCTCCAGACCTCGTCCCTCTGCCGAGCTCCCGCCCTTGTGTTCAGCTGCTTACTAGACTTCTTTACTGGGGTGTCCTTTAAACTCAGTCCTGCTGAAGCACAACTTATTTTCATTAATGGCACCATTCACTCAGGTTTGAAACCTTCAAATGATGTTCAACTCTTCTCACTCTTCTGTGCTCTGAGCTCTGTTGACCACAGACATACAACACAAACTTTTTATTGCTGGGCAATTTCTCTTGTCCGGATTCTCCACCGCCATCCTGTGTTCAGGCTTTAGAGGTCATCGTCTCTCCTAGCTCATAGCTCAAATCTCGTGTCTCCTGCCTCCCTTCACCTTAGGGTACAGAATGGCTCACTGGTTTACCTTTGCTTTTAGAGCATCTTTTAATCGCGTTAGCCAGGTTTTCAGGACCTCCGTGTTCTTTTTTTGTTTTTTAGTTTTCATGCTCCTGTTGATCATAGCACCATCCACAGCAGCCAAGATACAGAATCATCTCAAATGCTCATCCAGAGATGAATGGACAAAGAGTTCCTTATGGGTACAAAGTGCAGCAAAAAGGAATGAATTCTAGCATTCAGTAGCACAGCTAATGATAATGTATTGTATACTTCAACATAACTAGCAGAAGACCTCTGCATTCTAAGACTACTTCATGTTCTAGCCTTAGCTCCCACTTACTGCGTTTGTGACCTCTTGGCCAAAGGAAACTGGTTCCTGTTTCCCATGTGTTTTGGGAGCTGTTCTGCTTCTGGGCTTCATTCATTAATTCAACAAGTTAGTTTACGCATCTACGCATCAGGCACTGTTCTAGGCCCTTGAGCAACAAAATGACAGAAATCTCAATCCCTGTCATCATATAGTACCTTCTAGTAGGGAGAAGAGAGTAAGGGGGCAATAAACGTAGTAAGTTAATTTTTTTTATAATCTGTTAGAAAGTGGTATGTGTCATGGGAGAAGAACAGAGCAAAGGAGGAATGAGAGGGAGGTGCGAGGGGGAGCACAGCGGGCTGCGCTCGGGACAGACGGCTGCTGCTGGAGTTTCTTACCCTTTAGGTGGACCATTTCTTCTTGTCAAATCTGAGTGGGTTTGGGGGCCTGTCTCAGCTGACACCGTGTTCTGAGCTGAGGCCTCCTTCCTCTGAATATCCTTGGCTTTCTTACGGTTGTCACCCTTGCTTAATGACAAGTATCGCTTTCTTCCCTGGCTTTTAATTGTTAATTTATTTTTCCTTTCCTATCTCGCTGCGAGATCTTTGAGGAAAGAGTTTATTATACTCAATTTTTATTATTTCTTTAAGGTAGCAGAGCACTGGCTTCGTGCCAGTCTGCCTGGGATGGTGTCTGGCCCGGTCATGTGCAGCCTGTGAGACTCAGGCGATTCCCACCACTGTCTCCCATTCCTTACTTTCCATCTCTCTACAGGTTTCTGCCTTATTTTCTGTGTCACTGTCCTGTTTGTCTCTTGGTATTATCGCACTTTAAAATTCAGATTTGTGTGTTTCCCTCCCTGAAGGTGAGGCAGGGGAAGGCAGAGACCCTATCTGTCCCGTTCCCTCTCAGACCCTCCCTCCCGCTCTGAATGAGGGCACGTTTGTATGAGTAAGTGTCGGGACACTTTGTAAACACACAAAGCACACGAATACAGTAGGAGGTGTGCAGTGAACATTTGTGACCTTTGAGCACAAAGAGGCCTTTCAGTAGTGCTTCTTAGTAATGATATGAGAACGAGCATCCTTCCCCACATGGGGTCCACTTTGTTTTATCCCGGGCAGGTGGGCTCTTAGGCCGAATCTGCTCCCCCCCTCCCCGTGTTTCCCTTGGAAGTCACAGGACATTCTCCACTGTACCGTCTTTATATTATGGTTTAGTGGTATCGATTTTTGTCAGGATTACAAGATATTTTGTGAATATAAATGCAAGAAAAGTATTTTATGATAATGAGAGCGGAGGGAAGGAGAAAGGGTTTCCATACTCGTTCATTGAATTTCCACCCCTGAATATGGGGCAGTTCCTGGAATGATGGTCGTCAGTACCAAGTCCCAGGCTTGTCGCTTCTGCCGACTGGAAATTCAGAATGATGAGTCCCAGCTTCCAAGAATATGTGACTGTTCTTGAGGGAACACCAAAATTAACCCATATTCTATGCAGATTCTTACAACCACTAATACTTCATAGCCGGTAATCTCCATGTGATTTCTGTATGTTACCATGAGCACGTGGTCCAGTAAGCTACTGTTGTAGGTGAACATTTAAAAATACAGAGAATCATAGCTTATCCAGCCAAAGTCAAACGGGGCAGTTTCACCATCCCCAAATTTGATCTATGCTTACATCAGTTTACAAAATCTGAGCCTTCCCTCTCCCTGCCAATACTAATGCTTCAGTGCCCTCTTCTAATAAAAAAATCAATATACACATCCAGCCCTCGTGAGTAACCCCATAATAATACACCAGATCACATGCAATTGAAAAAAATAATTTCAGGAAAAAATACTGCTCAAGATGTGGCCAGCCACAGTCGTTCTTAAGAATAGATAATGAAGCAATATTAGGAGGATAATAACCCTCTTAATTTGATTATGCTGTTTCCGTGAAAAATCTTTCATCTTAGTTAAAAAACATATTAAAATGATGTGTTTTGCATTCCTTCCCTTTATGTGTTAATGACACAGGTAATCTTAAGGAATTCTAAAATTAAGATGTTTTAAAAATCTCTGATTAATTCAGTTTTATAATTCTTTCTCTGCCTCTATTTGATGAATATTTATAATGTGACTATTTATAAAGGAATTTACTCTCCTAAATCATTGATTTTATAGTAACTAATACATAAAAATATTATCCGATACAAATGTATTTTTTTTGAAAAGTATATCTTTGTTTTCCTACTCGTATAGTCCCTCCATTTCTGTGCTGACTACTTTGTTTTGCTAACTTTCCATTTCACAAGTTTTTTTATGTTAAAAAAATTAAATCCACTTCAAAAATAGGAAATGTTTTACACTTTTGCAAATACTTCAGTTTCTTACGAAAAATAGTGAAAGTACAGTTTACATTATTCACTGTTTCTTCTGATCTTTGATGGTTGCACTTCGATAAATAAATAGATCATCTAAGATTCAATAGGCCAATTGCAGCATATAATAGCTATTCAGAGGCAATTAAACTGCCTTTTTTCATGCCGGCATGTGAGCCGCCCTTTCACAACCTTCAACTTGATTCGTGGTGATTCAAAATTAACTTAAAAGTCTTGTTTGCTGACAGCTTAAAGCTTAATTGACTGAAAGCCAAATAGAGTGTGTTCTGTATTCAGCACTAAGGCTATTGATAAAGCCATGTGTAAATGGTGCCTGGTGAAAGACGGCGCTTGGGCCTCCTGTTCCTGTATTAGTCCACAACTTAGCATTGCTGCACAGTCAGAACTGCTCTGTCAAGTCCTCTATCACACCAGGTTAACTCTCCCTGGAGTTGGTCCAGCAGCAGGGCCGTGGAGTATTGAGCTTCCTCAGTACTGTACGGCCTGCTATAATTCTGTTACTTATTTGTGGTTTCATTTTTTTTCTTTAATACAGTATTGGCCTTTCATTTCTGAACAAGACTGTTGGTAGCATATTTCAAGAACTTACTGATTTTCTGTATTTGCCACTTTAGGAATGAGCAGGGTGTTCAGATTTAGGGGGTTTGAAAAATATTCGAAGAAAAATAAGTATCATAATATTGATTGGTCCCTCTTATGAAAATTAAATCCTGCCGTTTTTAACACGTAATTAGGATAAGGAACACATGCTTAATAGCCTCGGGTGTAATGTAACTATTACATTCCAATAACAATTAGACTGTTGGACTCTTTCAATACTTGTCCACAAAAAATATTTCAGTGATTATTGTACTTTACAGAAATGTGCATTTTTTCTTCTAAATTGACGTTTAAGGGGTCAATGAGGTGAATTATTAATGTACGTAAGTTTATTCCATAAAATTTCATAGCTGCACCTTTCCCCAAATAAGCCTAAGTAGTACATATCTAGTTGAATAGAAAGTAGAATAAAATTTGCATATAAATATGAATTAAAAAGAAAAGGCTGGAAGCAAAGCTAAAATAATTTTCAGAAGCACTTTACCCTTACCAGCTATTATGTATTTATCTTGAAAATCTGTATGCTTTATTTTTTAATGCTTTATTTTTTGATCTTGACAGTGCTTTAATAACTTACCGATGTAAATTTGTAATTTACCGTGTGATGTGTTTTGAAGGTATTTCATAAGCAATAATATCCTGTAATTTCAGCTTTTCGGATTAACCGAGTGTCAGTGGTATTTAATATTTTTATTAAGAACTATCCCCTTTTTATGTATCTTAGTTTTGTACAATTAATTCTTCAATTCAGACTAGAAGCTTCAAAATTTTCTCCTTTACACATCATTGCCTGTATTAAAGAAACATTTGAAATATTGTAAAGCTTAAATTGACTATTGTACGACCTTACATTTTAGTGTAGTTAAGTTTTTAGAACCTGCAGGTGAAAAATATAAAATAAAACCCAGTTTTGATAATAATTGTGAGCAGGAAATCATGATAATGAAAATGTGTTTTTATTATGTATTTCAGATTATATATAATGACATTGAATATGTAGTCTGCATCTTAAACATTTGTATACTGATAGTGCCTATTTTAGTACCTTTTACTTTCTTTTTCTTTTAGCATAAGACTTGGAACTGGATATTGCTGTATCTCTTATTGATATTCTGGTAACCATGGCTATCTAATTTTACCTGCCTTCCAATTGATTTCCAATAAAAACCTAGTCTATTCATAAAGAATCAGGATAAGTTGCAACTTAGTTCCAAAATGACTATAATTTAAAATAGTGTGTTACTCCTATATACTTTCAATAAAATAGTAATCATGCTTCAAAATGTAAAATCCAGGAGAGTACCAGCTTTATTGAAGTTTCACCTATACCCAGTGCGATTTGAGAGTCAAGAATGAATTGTTTTTATTGATCATGTTTTTGTATTAACAGTTAATCTAACATATCTTTAAAGGCATGAATTATTTGAAAACAACGTTTTGTTTCTTTTCATAACATAGTTGTTTAGTATATACAAAACAATTTGTATTGTTAGGGCAAATAGGATTCCTTTTTTATGTTTACTTTTAAGAAAAGGGCTAAATTTAATTGTAGGCATACTAAATCAATTTTTAAAAAATTAATTAAACAATTGTAATGACAGAGAAGCAAACTGTTAAGATTTAGGGAAAATGGTATAAATATTGATTCCCTAGTCAGTAAGAGAGTTTTGCTACAGAATTTGAAAGGATAGAAAGCACTCTGCCATCACTGTTTTATAGACGAAAAAATGAGAATTTACTGAGTTTCTGAAAGAGTTTTTATCTATAAGGAGGGCAAGAGCAGAATCAAGTTGGACAGTATAATTTTGTATATTGTATGTTTTTGAAAAAACATTATATTTTCTGACTATTATAATTGTAAAACATTATATGTTTATTGAAAAAATACATTTTTCAAAACGTTTGGGATTTGGGGCGCTTTAGGAAAGGGACTAACTTATAATATTCACACTAACTTTGGATATTTCTCTTTTCTCTTGTTATTTGCATGTTATTCTTATATAAGCAGATGAGTTTTTGTTTTACTATTTTTCTCGAATTTTTCCAAAGAAATTTCTCCTTTTCATGATGACTAGATTGGTATTCTGGTTTTTGTTAATTATTTGATTCCTTCTGTATACCTACTAATATACATTAACGAGTGAAAACAAATGGCCATTTTATATCCTGTACGATATTGCAAGAGCTCTAAAAAAATCTCAATTTGTATCCTGCGTGTAGTAAGACGACTTTACCAACCATTAAGAGTGATCTGTGATAAGATTTGGTTTTATATTGCCTTCTATAATTTCCGAGGCTTAAAATGTTTTATAAACTGAAACGTAATGGTATGATGTTACATTTACCAAAGTAAGTAATATTTTACTTGTTTCTCTATTAACAGTTGAAACTTTATGTTAGGGTCTTGAGACAAATGACAGAGTCATAGATCAAATGGACTGATAATTAAAATACCAGAAATATTTTAAAATATTACAGTCTACATTTATATAATATGTATTTTATTTTGTGTTTAGTTATCTAAATACTCCTGGGAAAATATCACGTGTCACCTGGTTAAATAAAATGCTCACATAATGTCATGACTCTCATTTAAGTTGAAATCTATATTAAATAAATTGAAAGTGATGAGTTATAAAACTCTAGATGCGATCATAAGTATCTGGCCATATATTTTTATTTGAGCTTTTAAAAATGGAGAACAAATTATTATCCTGTATAAATGACATTTTCATTAATATTAACTTGAGATTGAGAGGATTAGTATAGTAGCATACAAAAATTAACTTGTTATAAATCCAGGGAAAATTACCTTACTCATCAAAATGATGCATATAGTCCAATAACATTACTAAATAAAGACCATTCTATTTTATTTATTTAGGTTTTGGGGTACTAAAAAATAAATATATCTTAATTTTCTCTACTGTATGATATTTAAAACAATGTGGGATCCATTACAGTAGATATTCAGGAACTGAGATGAGATGTGAATAGCATTGACAAAGGAAGCCTTATTTTATAATACACTCAGGATCAAAGCCAAGATTACCTCCTGAGGAATTCTCTATCATGATTAACTTTATTTGACTCATATGTAATACTGAATAATACATATGTGATGCCGAATGGTAGGAAAGACATTGAATTTTATTTGGATGGATCAGGCAGGAAGGAGTTGGTTGTAGCTCTGTGAGGTTGTGTTGTGTTATCCAGACGAGACTGATCATCCTTTTTACAAATCATTTGTATCCATTGTACTGTAATCCAGTGGTAAATACGTATTAATATCTTGGAATTTTTAGAAAAGATGATGGCTGGTTAAACAGAGTGGTCGAAACATCTCTAAGTGCTAATGAGTACTTACTTGGTAGTTTATACTGATGCTTTAGTGGACACTGAACAAGTGTAGATGTTAAGCTTTTTAGGAAGAGTGAATGATGGCTAATGATTATTTAATGACAGATCTCGGACTGAAAGGCATTTAGCACTCAGAGTATACTACAAAGCCTATTTCTCAAAGCTTCAGACAGGTTTATTTGGTCTCACCTTGAATAGAACAGTGCTGTATTGATTTCATTGGTGTGGATTTAAACACACTATCGGCTTAGAATAGTACTAGTATGCAGAAGAAAATGATTGTCTTAACCCTTATGGTGACTCCCAACTATTCTCTGATATTACATTGTGCACTTCAGAAGTGATAATTCATTTGCAATATTTAGAGTTTAACATATGCACTTATTTGTACATGTGCTTTGCAATGGACATTAACTTAAAGGAAGGTTTGTGTTGAATAATTAAGACTTAAATTTATATTTTGAATTAGTGGCATTCACCATGTATTATATTTGAAGAAATTTTTCTTCTCTGGGAATGATTAATAATTCTATGGATGCCATGCTGATTTTATCACTCTGTTAAATTGTTCAAGTATTTGTTCTTTGAATGGTAATGACATTTACACTCAATATTTGTTTTTTTTTTGATGTGTCAGTATTCCATCTATATCTTCCATACAAACCAGTTAGATATAGTTATTCCATATGCTTAATAGAATTTCACCCTCCGATTTTTTACAGATTTTAGATAGCCCAGTAGGAAATATAAATAACATTATTAGGTACTAGACCAAACTTATTTAAGACTTTTTCCTAACTGTAATTTTTTTGCTCATTTTTTAAAGAAACATATTAAATTGTACACAATTTGAAGATACCTAACAGAGATTCATCTTGGATTGGGTGCCAAATATTAATTAGTTTGGATGCAACAAACAGTGAAATATGGGCCAGTAAAATTCTAGAGATTGATCTGAAATGACGTTGCCATTAGTGCTGACTCTCCTTGTGAAGCTCCACCTTGTCACTCGAATACTTAACCTACTTCACCTTCCTTATCTATAAAATATAGATATTAGTTTGTGATCTTCTTTTTCACGTAAAATTCCGAAATTTGCCAAAAACAGTCATCTTGTCTTAAACTTAGGAGATGTTTTATACACTCTACTTAGAATTTGTTTTCTTTTCCTTTTAAAAAATAATGATATTTCTGCTTTTGTGAAAGATTTGGAAAATGATGTTAGTAGGCCAAATATCATTATAACAAATATAACATTATTAGGTATGTAAAGCACCTTATGTAAGCAAATGGAATTTGTATGGACTTAATATATTTTTTTAATTATCCAGAGATGGATTTCAGTTTTTTCTGTTGGTATTTTTAAACGGGGAACCCTTTTATCTTTAACATATCCTGAGAGATTTTTTTTCCCATAGATAAATGCTGTTTCATATTATTTAGAATATTTTGTAGAAATAAAAAACATTGGATAAAGTATTAGAGAAATTATGCATTTCTCTCTTCTGCTAATGAGAGTTCTATTTGGGAGCAGTTGTAAGCATGTGTTAAATTCTTTATTTGGATTGTTTTCATCTGCCTATGTTGAGTCCTTATATGGCAATTTATGATATTTACACTGGTGGTTTTGTGGCAGTGATGGTGGTGGGAGTTCTTAGTAAATTTTATTTTCTTTTGACTTTATGGGTTTTTTCTTAAATTTCTGCCAAAAAGTCTTAGAGCAGTTAAGTACACTAAGAGCCATCAGAGGTGTGTGTGTGTGTTCGTCCAAGATCAACGTGTGTGTGTTTTATAGGTTTTGACATGTGGAAATACCTGTCTTAATAAAAGATGGATTAAGAGAAGATTTGATAGCTATTTCTTTAGAACGTCTAGTTTAAGCTAGTCAGGGAGAATTTTGAGGAAATGATTATGTTTTTTCTTGTAGCAGAAAGAGATTCTTTTAAAACAGATCTACTAAAATAATATCATGGCATCTTACAAACCTGAATATTTGACTACATCCATGTATAGGTTATCGAAATTTTATCTTAGTGGTCATTTCAGGAGTAGTAGCTTTTCCAAACCCTCAGTCCTAACAAACCAACGAGTTAGCTACCCAGTCTTTGTACGCATATTGCATCCAGTTACATACTGGAAGTCCTGTGTGAAAATTTAGGGCCCCAAAGGCTCTTTTAGTTTGTCCTATGCGAGAAGGGTGGCCAAGAGCCAAATTCTTAATGGAATTAACTACTTCATGGGAAATCTTATAAAACAGTTACAAGAAAGAAAATATTAGTCGATTTTAATATCTGTATATGCCTATTTGGAAAAGTATATAGCAAAGGAAATCCTATCTACAGAAAAAAGGACTTTTAAAACAATTTCTCAGATAACAAGTAGCATTAATCTGATACGACTCCATCATAAAATGAGGAAATGTAAACTAATTTTAAAATCATCTGTAATCATTTATAGGCACACAATTCAGTTACCTACATGTGGCTTAAAAATGATGAAAACCCAAACATGGAACTTGATCAGAAATGAAAATTATGTGCAGCTATCAAATAGCATTGCAAGCTTTCTGTTTCCTCAGGCTCTCTGAAGCAACTTAGAAATCTCTGGAAAAATAGACACCAACCCCTTACCAGTATGCATGATCCTTTGGCTATCCTTGAGCTATTCTTTTGTTTTTAGGTTGTGAGCTAATGATAAGTCTATACTTTACCGTTTAAGGCTATGGCTTACTTTGGCGGTGGCTTTTAAACTCTTAGCATCGATGACTAGTTTACTTTTGCTTCTTTGACTTTTTTTTTTTTTTGAAAGGTTTGCCTTCTTGACCACCTAATAAGGTGATTAGTGATTTACAATTCAGAGCTTTCTTTGGCCTTTTTAGTTCTCTTTTATATGTCCTTACTGATTTAACTCTTGGGACTTGTTCAATATACTTTGTCACATTTGAATAACTCACAAAATGCTTAAATCAAATATGAAGATAGAACCTCATGTGTCTGTACTATCTGTGGACTGGGTAAAGTCATTCCTCTAAGACTCTGCTTTGTGCTTAACAGTTTGTCCTCAATCTGCTGTCACCACAAAGGTGCGGCCATTAATTGCCAGGGTACCATGTTACCCCTAACTGAGCACCTCACTCACCATGACGAAAGCAAAAGAAAAACTAACACTTTAAATAAAATGGCCATTTTTTAAAACCAGACCCAGCTTTATAAAGTAATCTGCTGACAGAAATAAAAAGTAGAGAGTCCTTAAAAATTCTCATTTACTCCAAACAAAAACCTTTAAAAAATGGAAATTTTAGTCACTTTTCGTTGTTCCATTATTTTGACCAAATGTATAATAATTCAGACAAATAAATACACGAATACTCCTATAAATGAACAGACATGCTTGCTAATCCCTCAAGATAGAACATTGTTCTATCAGTTATTCTTTTTGATCTCAGTTGATAGAGATGGTTGAAAATATTTTTAAGTAAATTCAATGAATGATTTGTCATTTTATAAATAAAAATGGCCTCAGGTCTAACTGTTTTTCTCTATGCTGTAATGCACAGGTGTAAAACCTTCACAGCCTGTATTCTAACAATCCACCAAATGTGAAGTCCCTGGCATTCCATTTGATATTTTCCAGAAATATATCATGTCCACTCCTGTATTTCTGTATGCAAATCTCATTGCCATATTTTTTTCATAAACAGTAACTATGAAAGAAAATATTATCTATGAGAATGATTTGCTATTTTCAAATTTATATAATTTTACAACCCAATAACCACTAAGTTTCTGAACTATTCCCTTCCTCATGAAAAAGCTAATAATGGTCTTTTTCATTACAGTTTGGACAGTTTTTAAAATTTGACACGTCTCACTCAGATTAACCTTTGAAAGGGAAATTGAGCCAAGAATTGAAATTTTGGAGATAACTCTTACCTACAAGATTCCCAATTACATACATGTCTTAGATATTTGAGAGTATTAAAATCTCAATTTTCCCTGAAACTGAGCATGTTTGCACTAAAAGTATAGGCAAGGGAGAAATTTGACTTTCTGATGTTCAGGTAGAGAATAAAAGGAAAAATGCTACAGATCATGGAGAAACAGGCATAACTGTGTGAAGAGTAAGAAACTATTCTATGAATTCCTTGTAAAACATGTAGGTTGCTCTCAAAGCTGAAGATTTCTAATTATCAAAATAATTGACGCACCTCCAGGGGTAGTGATGATATTAATTTTTTCGTTGAAGAAGAAGAGCATTTTAGAGTGGTGATAAATTTTGCATTTTTCTGATTTAGTGGGAATGACTTTGTACATGTGGTCAAATGCACACCCATACACGTAGTACATACATGCCGGCAAGAAGCGTTACTTCAAAATGGCTCAATCGGCCACGCAGAGAGGAATATGCATTTGCAGAACCCGTTGTGGTCCAGCAGGGGGCTATCGTGCATGCATACAAATTAATAGCGTGTTTGTTTACTTGGGTTTTCAGGAGAAGGGGGAAATAGTGTGGCAAGTCGCCTTGATTTGGGGAGCAAATTCATATGCCCTGGCAGGAGATGTGAGCCAGACACTGGCAGATGTGTCAGAAAGCAACTAAAATCCGTGTTTGATGCAGTGGGGAAAAGTCCTACGCTGCTAACATTTTGCACACGTTACTGGCTTTGGTAATCAGGTGGAAATAAGATGGAAAATAAATGTTATAGGGTTCCATGACAGTCATTTTTAATCAGTTCCTCTTTTTTTTTTTCCTTAGAAGACAGAAGAAAAGATTCAGAAAGCTCACATATTTTATTTACTTTAGGCAAACAGCTAAAAATTTACACGTCGGCCATAGAACCATCTACAATTTTAGTTTTCACATCATTAAAATGTATTCGGCATGTTTCGTGAACATTACAGAGCTCTAAGTTATGCCAACAAATGAAAATTGTGATATTCAGAAAAAAGCATTTGGTTTAGAAAAGGGAACCTAATCACATACGTGTGCAATGGCAGGTCCACAGAGAACTCCTGCGGGAACCCAGATTCAACGCCAGGACAGCAAAGTCTTTGAGTCCTTTTGCGCATGCCGGATTGTCAAGAATTATGCCTTTCTGTATTACCATTTAACAATTTCATCTTTAAACTATCTGACTTCAAAGACTCAGATGACATCGGATAACTGAAATTTAATTACTATAATACTGTAGCATTTTAAACTCTTTAGAAACCAAATTGTTTTAACAATGCATTAATGTTAAAATATTTTTGCTGATTTTTAAGGTTCCCCCCCATTGTTAACAGTTTTATTTGAAATATTACTGTTACCTATCTGTTAAAATTTGACTTTTTTCTTTTCTTGAGACAGAATCTCTGTTGCCCTCAGTAGAGTGCTGTAGCATCATAACTCACAGCAACCTCAAACTCATGGGCTCAAGTGATCCTCTTACCTCAGCCCCCTCAGTAGCTGGGACTATAGGCACCTGCCACAATGCCCAGCTACTTTTTAGCGACAGGAGCTCGCTCTTGCTCAGGCTGGCCTCAAACTCCTGAGCTCAAGCAATTTTATTGCATTGTATTTTATCAGTCTTAATAAAGAATCAAGTAGGTATGAAAAATGTTTGGGCCAAACATGTGGAAACAATGTATTTACACTATGAAAACCCCACGGAGGGCCAACAATTTTCTGATTATGATTCTAGACCTTGGCAACATATTTTAAGATCTCAAAAATGTAGTTATAGCTCCCTTATGTATCATGTTTTGGGACCCTCACATACTTAACTGTGTGTGTATAAATATGAATATGTCATGTATTTATGCATATGTGGTATATGTACTGAGTTGACATTTGATTAATAGCATATAGTGTTTAATGAAAAGATGCATCTTAGAAATAAATTATTTTTATTCCATTGAGCAACCAGGTATATCAGTTTGGATAGTATTCATCCAGGAGGAATTTGTTATCTGATGAAAGTACATCTAACAGAATTTGAATTTAACTCCCTTTTGGAGATCTAATTTAAAATATGTTTTGATTGGAGAAATTTCACTGTCATGTATTATTTTAAGTTCCTCTTTATTTAGTACATTGTATAATTGTATACTTTTAATAGTATCTCCTGATAATGTCACATCACATTTAAAATAATCTTTGGGGCTGAGAAAAAAGAAATAAATAAAAATGAAAATTTTAGGAGAATATTTTACTGGTCTGAAAATAGCATTGTTTAATAGCTTTGTTGACTAACCTTTGTAGAACTTTAAATAATATACTGACTATTTCAACTGTCTGCAGACATTACAAATAGCACATGTGTCTTAATTCTGAAGATTCTCATGTCCTCAAGATTGGCAGTATTAAAATTCACTTTGCTGAGTTTATTCACGTTCTTTAATAATCAAAACCTAATATTGGCAAATACACTTTGTTGCAAAAAAATTACGCTGTAAAGAATCATAATAAAAAGTACTATATTTTCTAACTTAATTCGAATTTCTAAAAATAGTCTCTACATGCAATTTAGTTTTCTGCTGTGACATCTTGCTACTTACGGTTTTTCCTATCATTTATGTAAAATCTTGCAAAGTCATGTTTGTCTATTAATTTATAAAACATATGTCTTATTAAATACAAAATGTATTTTTCATTTTGCCAGGCAGCAAACATATGGAAAACAATTGCTCTCTCTCTATACAAGTATTCTAAAATATATGATTAAATATTAAAGGAACAAAGAAACACATGCAATATTTGATTTTTACTCGTCATGAACAAATAGACAGTTCTGAATTTCCAAAGTGATGTTTTAGGGTATATTGACATTTGAACAAATTCAGAAAATACTCATATCATCATGAGTGTTAAATGGACTCCTATACCAGAAGTTTCTAGCATAGCATTGGTATACTAGCACACGTCTTAATATAGTGTTTTTGGCAAATAAAATCCAAATGATGTATTTATGATATGGTTTATGTATTAAATATAGTTATCTTAAAATGAATTTTCATTTAATCTAACCACATGATTTCATTCATTTTTACTGGAAATTTTCTTATTATAACTGTTATAAGTTAACTATAAAAAGTATTTTAATACTCCATTTCAAACAAAGAATCAAATTTTTGGTAACAGTTTTTCCAGGTCAAACCACACAGTTCTTAATGTGTATTCTCAGAGTAGCAAATTGGTGGTATCTACTTATCTGAGGTTTTAATACCTACTACAGTAATAGAGCGCCATCAATATATGGCTAATAGCACATATAAAGTATCTGTTGCTAGTCCCATCTCTCATAAAACCGCCTTTAGCCTTAATTCAAATCCATTGATTCCTATTCCAGTTAAAACCGAAGAACTTAATATGTCTCTTAATCCTTTTATTGTAAGCTAGGATAAAATTAATTTTACCCTAGAACTGCACAAAGCCAATTAACATGATCTTTAGAGTTATTTAGTAAAGTGCTTCAAACTGTTAAATTTATCTTGACCTCTTGGTTGCACTCTCTGACTGCTTTTTAAATGAAGTAATCAATATCTCATAGCCCTTTAAATAGCTTAAACTTCTCAAATATTTTACCTGTGTTCTAGTTAAGCTGTAAGTAAAGTGTTTACTTCTGTTTGTGTAAATCTAGAGTCAATTATGCTAAATCTAAAGACAATTATGTACTTTTGAGGAGCACTCAGTGGAAGTAAATGGTGGTTTTAACAAAATCAACGCTTCATATTTTGTTGAAAGTAACCCAATTAAAGAGGAGCCATATTTTCACACAAAGCATGTATTTTGTTTGCAACGTGAAGCAGAGAACGTTTATGTCCTTTATCAGTGCATATAGGTTCTGTTTTCCACACAGGGCTAGTTGAGGGTATTAATTTTCTTGCTGTGATAGGGTGATCAACCGTCCTGTCAAGAAAATGGATCTCCATGTCAGCCTTTAGCATGATTAAATGGAAGCATGTCCCTGTGAAAAAACACCAAATTTTCATGAGACAAATGAAACTGTAGAAAGGTTTACTTTTAGAGAATTATTTTTGATGTCTCAAAATCTCCTGTGTGTGTGTATCAGTTTAGTTATAGGACAATGTTGTAGCTAATTATATATTGCTTCTATTATTTAACAAAAATACAGGCAAAACCAATCATTTAAAGATATTTCTAAATTTGAAAAATGAAAGAAAGTGCTGTGTTGTTTTTTCGGATAGTTGTAAGGGTGGGCACCTGTGCCCTGCAGGGTCACTCATCAGTCAGAGTCTCTCTTTGGGGCTTGTTTCCTTGTTCTTAATTTTTTACCTCTTTTCTTGTTAACAAAGAGCTATCATCTTTTCAGATCTGAATGCTGATAAAAATTACCAACTGTAGAATTTCAGCATCAGTAGTGTTAATAGCCAGTTGGAGAGTGTTCTTAGGAGCCCGTGCACGTGCCAAACTTTAAATTACACCAAGTGATGTACTTGACAGCTGATTAAGATTTCCTAGTTTGGCCACTTAGCAGAGGGCACCTGTTAAGATTCTTCTGTTAGCTTAGGGATAAAATTTACAAATGGCTGTTTGAAATTACATTACCAAAACTTCCCGAAAGTCTTAATTCTTTTCCAAGGAGCGGGAGTTAAGACAAAATTGAGGCAATTAGACAAAAGGAACATAGAGATGGTGGAGGGACGACGGGGAGGGATGGAGGTGGAGCTCTCCAAATGCCCTGCTGTTTAATTTCCTACTAGAAGCAGCCTGGGTGTGCGCCTTGCCCCTCCCCCTTCAGGCAGTGGCCGTTGCGGAGGCTGAAGGGCTGGGGTCAATGCCTTGCCTATTGATCAGTATCCCTGCAGCCCCTCGCTCCAGCAGCTGCTTCATTGGCTTCTTTCAGGGCCTGCTTCAGTACATTAGAATAGAAATCCATAACCAGAGCTGTGCTCATCCAAGCAGGGGAAGAAACTAAATTAAATGGTATAAAACAATCTTGGATCAGGAGTTTGTGCCAATTCATCTTGATCTAAGATGTCACACCGGGCTCTCTGTCTGAGCACCTGGGCTAGAGGCAGCCATAGTGAAAATAGATGGAGCTGCGATCATTCATTTGTCAGCTAAGGAGCGAGGCAGTGGTTAGCAATTCCCTTCTGCAGAGGTCAGCTGACAGAACAATCAGTGCAACTGCAGAATAGAGCTTTCCTTTGAACTATTGTTATGGAGCATGCTCTTGCTGAGCCTGGGGGGAGGGGAGCTCCGTTCGCTTCCTGCTTCAGGAACTCTGTGCCAGAGTAAAAGATGCAGTCGTGAATCTCGGGCAGGTGCCCAGAGCGCTCACTGCTGTGCCTGTGCATAAAGAAAGTTGGTCTGAAATGCGCGTACTAAGATATAGATTATCGAACTGTTAAATATCACTTTGTCTGGAATTAGAGTCTGTCTACACACGAAGGCAATGATCATTGATTTTTTTTTCCTTCTTAGTGTGGTAAGGTATTTATTTCCCCCTTTAGTTACCATAGCTATCACAGACCAGTGTCATACTTTGAATCTGTAATAGTATGTACCTGCCAATACGTTTTACTAATAACATTTCCTGTCTGTCGTTAAAAAACTAGAAAATTTGCATGAAAAGGGAGAAATACTGTGAAAGGGAGAAAATTTCTCTCGAGAGGGAGATTAGAAGATATTTCTTAATATAAATTAGTTTTAAACATTTAAACGTAGGGTTTTTATAATATAAAACATATTCATATAATTCATGAAATTCATGAATTCATTCATCGAACTCGTGAATTTCATTTCATATAATTCATGAAATGTGATTTATCTTGACATTGGAAGTTATGAAGTCCTTTTGTGCTATTGGAAGAGCATCATTATATAGCAACTTACATGGGAT
>CAUYQV010103817.1:0-11816 GCA_963574575.1 Galagoides demidoff | reverse complement strand
AGCAACCTCCAACTCCTGGGCTCAAGCGAGTCTCCTGCCTCAGCCTCCCAAGTAGCTGGGACCACAGGTGCCCGCCACAACGCCCAGCCATTTTTTGGTTGCAGCCATCATTGTTGTTTGGCGGGCCCGGGCTGGGGATTCAAACCCGCCACCTTAGGTGTAGGTGGCTGGCGCCTTAGCCGATTGAGCCATAGGCGCCGAGCCACCCATGAGTTTTGACATGTAGTGTTTTTCATTGTCATTCAGCATAAACATTTCCCAATTTGTAATCTTTTCCCTTTTGACCCCTTTTGTTTAGAAGTGTGTCCTTAGGCTTGGCGCCTGTGCCTCAAGTGGCTAAGGTGCCAGCTACATACACCAGAGCTGGCAGGTTCGAATCCAGCCCAGGCCTGCCAAACAACAGTGACAACTACAACCAAAAAATAGCTGGGCATTGTGGTGGACGCCTGCAGAGGCTGAGGCAAGAGAATCACTTAAGCCCAGGAGTTGGAGATTATTTTGTTACTCATTTCCTGGCTTAATTGCATTATGGTCATAGAATGAATTGTGTATGATTCCACCTTTTGAAATGAGGTTGGACTTACACTCCAGAATCTGTAAGCTGGAAAAGAATGGTGTTGTCAAGTACTGTGTTCTATCTATGGGTTAGTAGGTCAACTTAGCAATCATGCTGCTTATACCTAAACCTTCCACATATTATCCTCACTGCCCCCTGCTTATTCTGTCACTGACTGTGATATGAGAGGGTTGTTAAAATTTCTTGCTACAATTGTGGATGTTGCCTGTTTCTCCTTGTAGTTCTGTCAGTTTTAATTTAGTAGATTTTAAGACTAGGTTGAATATGTATTGCAAATTGCTGTAGTAGATATTCCTTTTCTGTCATCCTCACCTCAGTCTTACATCTTGTTTTCTCTCTGTTTGACTGCCTTCTCCTTTTCTGTTGATGTAGTTGGTTCCAGTTCTCATCTTCAGGCTCTGCATTGTGTTTTGAGTTACTTCTCTTTCTTGTGATAATACATATTATTCTAGTACTTTAGTATGAACATATAGTTAAGAAGAATCCCTCTATCTCTCTGCTCACCTTAGTGTTGATTAATTTTCAGCAGGTTTTTTTTTTTCTTTCAGTGAGGTACTTAAGAGGACCCTGCATAGCTCCCAGCATATAGCCTACCTGCTTAGCACCTGCTGTGGATGGAGGACACCTTGTCCTCCATAGTTCCAACAAAAGTCCCAACCCTGTTGCTTGCTGGGCTCCCTTGGTCACCTGCCCATCCCTGAACTGATTCTTGTGGCTGGGGGGACTGGATAGTAAAAGACCAGGCCCTGTGATATGCCCAGCCCTGGAGGCTTTTCTCTTCTGCTCCCATGGCCGCTAGCCCGAGTCCCAGGTGGCTGCATTGTCATTTGCCATTGTATCTGCATCCCAGGCAGCAGAAAAATGGAGAGGACAAAGGGAGCAAATGTTTGTTCCTTTTAAAAGAACAATCTGGAAGTTGCGTGAACCACTTAAAGTGTTGACATCCCATTCCCAGACCCTTGTCACCTGTCCATTCTTAGCTGCAAGGGACACTGGGACATCTGTCTTCAGCCGGTTGACCTTGTGTTCCGCTAGAAGTCGAGTGTTGTTATTAAAGGGAGAAAGAGGCTGGGTGTGGTTGCTCATAGCTGTAATCCTAACACTTTGGGAGGCTGAGACAGGTGGATTGCTTGAGCTCGGGAGTTTGAGATCAGCCTGAGCAAGAGTGAGATCCCTTGTTTACTAAAAATAGAAAAACTAGCTGGGTGCGGTGGCAGGTGCCTTTAGTCCCAGCTACTCAGGAGGCTGAAGTAAGAGGATCATCTGAGCCCAGGAGTTTGAGGTTGCTGTGAGCTATGAGGCCACAATACTTTACCTAGGGTTACAGAGTGAGACTCTGTCTCAAAAAACAAAGCAAAAAAAAGGGGTGGGGAGTAGAAAGAGAGCTGGGTATATAGGTGTGTATAAGCAGCCTCACTCTGCTGTAGAATGGAAGCATTTGAACTTAGACATAGTCACTGACTAATCTCATCACTGCCCTCTGTGTGTGCTCTTGTTTGCACTCAGACTCTGACTGCATTTTTTTTTTTTTGAGACAGAGCCTCAAGCTGTCCCCCTGGGTAGAGTGCCCTGGCATCAAAGCTCACAGGAACCTCCAGCTCCTGGGTTCAAGCGAGTCTCCAGCCTCAGCCTCCCAAGTAGCTGGGACCATAGGCGCCCGCCACAATGCCCGGCTGTTTTTTGGTTGAGGCCATCATTGTTGTTTGGTGGGCCTGGGCTGGATTTGAACCCGCCACCTTAGGTGTATGTGACTGGCGCCTTAGCCACTTGAGCCACAGGCGCTGAGCTGACTGCATTTTTATTTTTTTTTTGAGACGGAGCCTTAAGCTATCCCCCTGGGGAGAGTGCCATGGCATCACAGCTCATAGCAACCTCCAACTCCTGGGCTCAAGCGAGTCTCCTGCTTCTGCCTCCCAAGTAGCTGGGACCACAGGCACCCGCCGCAACACCCGGCCATTTTTTTTGGTTGCAGCCATCATTGTTGTTTGGCGGGCTCGGGCTGGGGATTCGAACCCGCCACCTTAGGTGTCCGTGGCTGGCGCCTTAGCCGATTGAGCCACAGGCGGCAAGCCCTGACTGCATTTTTAAAAGAATGTAACTGGCCTCTTGTTAAAGTGGCAGAATAGAGGTATACATTTATTTGACACTATTCATTCAGCGCTTACTTTCTGTGCACCTTTTGTGTGCTAAGCAGTCTGTTGGGATCTGGAGACACAGGATGAACAGATCTGGGCCCACCTGTAGCTCAGAGTCTCATGGGGAGACAGACAGATAGACAGATTGTTTGGATTATTCTTTGCTGTCCCATGTACTGCGGGATATTGAGCAGCTTATCTGGGCTCTGCGCCATGGATGTTAGGAGCAGCCCTTGTATGAGAACAAAAAATGTCTCTGGACATGGCCACATGTTCCCTGGGGGATAGCATTGTCCCAACTAAGAAGTGCTAGCTTAGTAGGATCTAAATAGGGAGAAGGTGTGTGTGCTGGAGAAGGGCCTCCCTGAAATTTGGTGGTCAGGAAACAGTAGGGCCTGCATGTGACAGCCCTAAGTGAGGAGGCCCAGGGTGGGGGCCCAGCTGGCCAGGGCAGAGTGAATGCAGCGCAGCATGGGAAAGGTGAGGGCTAGGGTGGCCGGGCCAGAGAGAGGGCCTTGTGTTAAAGAGGTTTATTTATAAACCTCTCCTTCTGCCCATTTGCTCCCAGCTTCTTTTTCTCACTGACACAGACCTCATTTCTCTTCTCTAAAAATAGGTCCATCCTACCCTGAGCTGGGTTTAGAGAAGTACCTTGGACTTAGAACCCTGCTTTGTCCCTGAATTGAAGGGTCTAAGGTGGTTATTATTTTCAGAAAATTGCCTAAGCCAGGGTTTCTCAACCTTCGCATTAGTGACATTTTGGGCAAGGCCATTCTGTGCTGTGGGCTGTCCTGACACTGCCGGGTGCTGAGCAGCATCGCGGCCTGCACTAGTCGGGGCAGAGCAAGATTTCCAGACCTTGGTCATGTCACCTGAGGGGCAGCATTGTGGTGGTTGGGAATCACTGCTCTAAGCCAGCTGGGGTCCTGGGATACTACTGCCGAGAGGTGGCCCCTTTGGGGGTCCCCATCCTTTGACAGGCTTGGGAGTGGCAGGGGAACCCTGCACCACTCACCTCTGGGGCTGCCACCTCAGAACCCACTATTGGTGCAAGGGGAAGGTTTCAGAGGTCACTGGCTGAGCCAGGGTTTAACTTTTAGCAGACAAGGGGAAGGTCAAGGTTGGGTGGCAGAGAGACCACTGGTGGTGGGGAGGTTGGGACAGTTTTGATGTTGTGACATCTGGAGCTGCAGCAGCAGTGTGGCCAGTGGAAAGCAGCCCTCAGCCCAGGTCCCTGTTGTGGCTTTTGACCCTGAACCTCCATAGTCCCTTGACTCTGAAACCCCTTGCCCCTGTAGGCTGCTCCTTCAGGCTGGCTACGACCCAGAGCTCCGAGATGGGGATGGCTGGACCCCCCTGCATGCAGCGGCCCACTGGGGTGTGGAGGATGCCTGCCGTCTGCTGGCCGAGCACGGAGGGGGCATGGACTCGCTGACCCACGCGGTGAGGGCTGGGTGCCCAGGAAAGGTGGGGTGGGGCGGGGTGGGGGCCTGTGTCTCCTTCTTTATCTTCCCCTTATCTGCCCCACCCCCTAGGGGCAGCGTCCTTGTGACCTGGCTGATGAGGAAGTGCTGAGCCTGTTGGAGGAACTGGCCCAGAAACAGGAGGACGTAAGTCTTAGGCCCAGGCTTTCCCTCTTCTCTCTTAGTTCTTTGGAGGAGGCTGGGGAGGGGGTATCTGTGTCCCCTGACTTTCTGACACCCACTGCCCCAGGGATCTGCTCTGCCCCAGCCCTGGCCCTGGTGGATGCCCTATGTGGGCATGGACTGATGTGTAGCCACAGAGCTTCCTGGCTGTCTGGCTGGGAGACAGGAGGAGGATTCAGACAGGGATTTTCTGCCTAGACTCAGGCCGGGCTTGTCACTGCCAAGATGTCCCCTACCTAGCCATGGGCAGGCCTTGTTGTGGAGTGAAAGATTAAGTCTGCCTGGGCCAGAATCCCAACTCTGCTGTGGGAGCTGTAGTCAGCAGCTACTCTCTGGGGCGCAGCCGCCTCTATAAGATGGAGTGGTAAAAGCAGCACCTTACCCTGTGAGGATTACATGTGGTATCGTGTGGATTATGCTGTTTGTTACTGAACAAAAGCACTGAGATTCCTGCCTGGCACACAGGAAACACATCCCAGGCCAGCCTAGAGTTTCTGAGGAGTGAGCAGGTGGACAGAAACCTCTTCTTAAAGGTTGATAGTAGTGATGCTGAGGCTGCCAGACACAGGTTAGGACAGTCTCGGCTCCAGCCTGGTGAACTCAGACTCTTCCCTGGGTGCCAGGGTACTCTCCTGAGCGAACAGCGTATGCAAAGGCTGGGTGGGGGAGGGCAGGAAACACAGCTCATGAGAGCCGGGCTGGGTGTCTGAGGACTCTTTCTGGAAGCCATGAGCAGCACTACAGTATTCAGATACTCAGAGTATGTCAGAGGGCAGGAATCCTGGTGGGGGTTGCAGAGGCATGGAGGTGTGAGAACCAGCAGCAGCCTGGGAGGCCACCAGGAGGAAGAGGCTTCACGAGGCTTGGCCAATGTCCTGAGTGTGCTACAGGGTCAGGGAGGTCTGAGCAGGTCAGCCCTGGGAGGTAGTAAGACCTTCTGGGGATGGGATTGGAGGTGTCCCACGGGGAAGAGAGAATAGGCGGTGCCTGCCTGTGGCCTCTCCAGTCACATTGGACCCAGGTGGATTGCTGCCATCTTCAGGAAAATCTGCAGGGTCCATAAGTGCTCTGTGCTGTTCAGGCACGCTGTGTGGTGGTGTCAAGGGGCTGGGGTATGTTCCTTCTTCCCAGCAGCCCACTTCCCTCCTTACAGCTTCGCAACCGAAAGGAAGGCTCCCCAAGCAAGTCACAGGAGCCCCCAGTTCTCCCCAGCAAACACAGAAGGTACATGGCAGGAGAAGTCCCCGGGGTGCTGATGCCTCAGCTTGGGTCTCAGCACCGCCCCCTCCCAGCAGGAGCTCTGTATGTCGTCTGAGCAGCCGTGAGAAGATCTCCCTCCAGGATCTGTCCAAGGAACGCCGGCCTGGTGGGGCTGGGGAGCCCCCCATCCAGGATGAGGATGAGGGAGAAGAAGGTCCCACAGGTGAGGGGCCAGAGCCTGGACTCTGGATCTGAGTGACGAGGGCTGGGTTCTCTGGTCCTTGGAGGCCAGTGGCATCTTCTGTGACCTCCCCCACATGTCTGCACAACAGGGTCAGCCCCCACGGAACCCAGGGCTCTCAACGGAGTCTCTTCCCTTCTGCCCCCCAGCCCTAAGGGCTCCAAGGTGAGTCTGGCTACACTTGCCTCAAGTGACCAGATGGCAGTTTGCTGCAGTCCTTTGGGGGATTAACACTTACAGTCTGGGAGGAAGGACCCTTTCTCTATAATTGAGACTTCTTCCTTTCTCCAGATGCCTGGAGAAGCCCCCTTCTCCCGGCACTTTGGCCTCCAGAAGACGGGGAGCTCTGGGGCCTTGGGACCCCCAGCAAGGTGGGGAGCTGAGGGAGCCCCTGGGACAGGGCTGCAGCGTTCAGCTTCATCCTCTTGGCTGGAAGGGACCTCCACCCAGGTGAGTAGGGTGCTGTGGAGAGGATCAGGGCCTCAACCCAGTCAAGGAGAATACCTGCTCCACCCCTCTTCTACAGACCACAGAGCTCCGTCTTGCCAGGATTACCCCGACCCCCTCTTGGAAGGTGCTGGAACCCTCTGCCCTGTGAGTGCCAAGGGCCTGGGCCGGGGGGTGGGAGCAGTCTGGTTCCAGTCCTTAGCATGGCCTGAGCCTGTCCATTGCCTATTCTTGCTCTATTTCTGCTGCCAATGTGCTTTATGCTTCTGAGGTAGTAGGTAACCTGCTAGCCTCTTCATGGCTGTTTGTGTCTTTTCTGTTACATTTGACTCTGCTGTGACAGAGACAACTCATTTCTTTTGTTCACTGCTATATCTCCAGTGCAGGGCCCATAGCATGAGCTCGAGTAATATTTGTTGAATGAATGAATTCACTCAGGTCTGAGGTTACCAAGCCTGATCCTCCCTTGGATAGTGCTGCTCCTCCCCCCAGGATTCTGGAGCCTGAATCCCCAGTGAAGTCAAATGTCCCTACAGCCTCTTCAGTGGCCCCAGTGGAATCCCGAGACCGTCGGAGGTGTGTAAAGCCAGGGCAGAAAGCTATAACCTCCCCAGCTGGGAGATACCACATTCCACAGGAGTCCCCAAGGCTTTGGGTAGGCTCTTAAGAGTCTTCTGGGAGAGTCTTCTAGGAGAGGAGGTCCTCTCTGACAGAGTGTGCCCTCCAAGGGTGTCAGCCATGGGCGAATAGGGGCCCAGGGGACCCTATCTCAGGTTGGGGGTCCTTTGCTCAGGACCTACCAGATGCCTGTTCGAGATGAAGAGTCTGAATCCCAGAGGAAAGCTCGCTCCCGCCTCATGCGCCAGTCTCGGAGGTCTACACAGGTGCAGTGGGTGGGCTGGGGGTCTAGACCCCTAAGTTTGGGGTAGGAGGGCCTAGGAAGGACCTCTGGATCTAAGGGAGGAGGGGCTTGGGTCCTAGATTCTGGTGTCTCTGACTGTCTCCTCTCCCTGCCAGGGTGTGACTCTGACAGACTTGAAGGAAGCAGAGAAGGCTGCAGGGAAGTCCCCAGACCCTGAGAAGTCCCTGCACAGCCTGGTAAGCTGGGTCAGGTGAGGGCGTAGTGGGTAGTGCAGGGCCCCTGTGCCTGACTCTGCCTCCACCCCCCTGGTAGGAACCTTCTCGCAGGCCCCGAGTCCCTGGAGTTGAGATTGCTGACGGCCCTGCCCAGAGAGGTGAGGTCTGCTCTCTGGGGAAGATACTGCCAGGGACCAACCTGCTTTGTCCCATGAAGTCTTCCTCTTTTCCTGAGGGATTGGGTGCAGGAACCAGATATTGTAGAGGCGGCCCCCTCCAGAGGTGTCTGGGCTGACTCCTGCCCCTCCCCCAGCAGAGGCGCCTGATGGGCAGGGGCAGGGACCACAGGCTGCTGGGGAGCACCACAAGGTCGGCAAGGAGTGGCGGGGACCTGCAGAGGTGAGGGGCTCAGGTGGGCTGAGCTGGTGCTGAGGGTGGGCCTGGTGCGGGACCACCCCATCCCAAATGTGCCAAGCCACACTCTTAAGCCCATCATCCTCAGGGGGAGGAGGCGGAGCCAGCATCCGGTAGCCTGGAGTCCAGGTAGGGGCGGGGCAGGGAAGGGGTTGGGCAGTGCGTGGGGCTGCAGGTGCCCTGACCCTGTTCCACCCCTCGCAGCACTCTTGAGTACAGACCCTCAGCCCGCAGGCAGCGCCTTCAGCAGAATCTCAACCCAGACTCTGAGCCAGAATCAGAGCAGCCTGATGGAGGCTTCCGGAAGGTTCGGGATTCCCACTCCACCATTGGTGCCCTTAATACTATCCCTAGCACCCTTTATTTTCCTGCCTTACTGTCTCCTGTTCGGTGGCTCTGTCTGCTAGATGTCCCCATACCGCCTTGTCCCGTCTCTCCCAACCTGTTGTACCCAGGGCTGGCAAGCCTGACCTCCTGCCTCCTCTTTGCCCTCAGCTGTATGTGGAGCTGCGCAGGGAGAATGAGCGGCTCCGAGAGGCTCTAACTGAGACCACTCTGCGGCTGGCACAACTCAAGGTGGAGCTGGAGCGGGCCACGCAGGTCAGGGGCCGAGGCCCTCGATGTGGCAGGGACCGATGTGGCAGGGACCGCTGGGAGGAAGAGCCTGAGATAAGAGGGGCGGTCTGGGCTGGGCTCTTCCTGGCTTGCGGTTTGGCTAGGGCCTGGTGGGGGGTGGTGTCTGAGGAATGGGGACTGGGAGAGGGGTGGGGCCAAGAACTAAGGAGGTGAGGTCTGAGCAATGGGGGTGAAGAGAGGGGTGGGGTTACGGCTTCTGGGAGGTAGAGTCTGTAGAAGATGGTGTGTGAACAATGAGGCCTGAGGCTAGGGCTTCTGAGAGGCAGGGCCTGACTCTGGAGGGAGTCTGAGCTGGACTCAGCTTTTGAAAGGGTAGGACCTGACTGGGCACCCTTAGCTCAGTGGTTAGGATGCCACTCACATACACTGGGGCACGTGGGTTTGAACCTGGCCCAGGCTTGTAGTCCTAGCTACTCAGGAGGCTGAGGCAAGAGAAATCACTTAAGCCCAAGAGTTTGAGGTTGCTGTGAGCTGTGATGTTACCGCACTCTATACCAAGGGCTATATAGTAAGGCTGTCTCAAAAAAAAGAGGGTGGGACCTTAGGGAGACAGAGTCTGAGTGATAAGTGGAGTTTGAGCTGGGTTCAGCTTTTCGGGGGAGTGGGGCTAGGACCTTGAGGGTAGGGCCTGAAAATTCCCTACTGTGATCTTCGCTTCTCCTTCCTGACTTCTGGTCTTTCTCTGTCCTCACCAGAGGCAGGAACGCTTTGCTGAGAGGCCAGCCCTTCTAGAGCTGGAGAGATTTGTGAGTAGTGGTAGCTGGGATGGGTACCAGAGGTGTCCCTGGCCTTACACCCACAAGGGTCAACCAAGGGAGCCACACCGCTGTTCTAAGCTGTCCCTCAGCTTTCCCCATAATTCTTAGCCTCACTGTTTCACCTTCCCCATTCATTCTAGGAGCGACGGGCCCTGGAGCGCAAGGCTGCAGAGCTGGAGGAGGAGCTAAAGGTGGGCCCTCATGGGGTGCTGCGAGCAGAGGACGAGGGTGGGTAGGGGCTCAGCCTGCCAGAGCCACTCAGCTGACCTTGTCCTTTCCCCCAGGCCCTGTCTGACCTCCGCGCTGACAACCAGCGTCTTAAGGATGAGAATGCAGCACTGATCCGTGTCATCAGCAAACTTTCCAAGTGACTCTGGGGGACTTTCCCACACCCGTATTTATACAGCTGCTTCTGTCACATGCACCCCTTCCCCCACTTGAACACGAGTGACAGGGCTCCAGGGAAAGTCTCTGAGAAGCCATAACCTCCTCTTGGGATCTCTGGACTGGGAGGCGAGCACAGTCCCCAGAAGTCAAGGGAGCCACCTGAGGCCATGATGGAGGTGGGAGGCCCACCCAGGTAAGGGGAACATCGCCAGAAGGGACCAGGGCTGGAGATAGGACCAGGAAGGAACTGAGGACCAAGAAGCTCAAGGATCAGTAGCCAGGACCAGAGTGGCTGCCCAGAGGTCCCTACCTCACGTGTGATGCCACCCAATCACCCCTGCCCCTCTTGAGCAGGGATCCAAGAATGTGCCAAGAGCCCCACCGGCTTCAGCCAGGTGGGGCTGTATATAGGGTCCATGTGCAATAGGGAGGGATGTCTTCTATTTTTTGCTGCCCCCTCCCAACCCACTGTCTGGGGCAGGGGGAGAAGGTATTTTCGAGACAAAGCACAGGCACCTCAAATAAAAATTGTGAAGTTGCCACTCAGTGACTGTGCCCCAGCCAGAGGCAGGGCACTATTTCCTGCTTCTGTGCTCAAGGGCTGTGCGTGTCCATGACCAAACCACTGGGCCATTTGGATGGAGTGCCAAGGGATGGTGCTCACAGGTATTGGGAGGGAACTTCAGGAGAAGTGACCAGTTGGAACAAAGGTCTCAAGCCAGGGCTGGTATCATCACAGGGCAAGGTGGTCAGTGGAGAGGCTGACAGTGTAGGATCAGCCAGATAAGACCCTGGGGGCTGTGAATGTTGAGCTGGGAGCTTATGTTTGGCCATCAGTGCCTTTGAAACAATTGCCAACCTTTAAACTTGGAGCACTTTACATATAAATATCAGGAGTTTTGGATTTTGTTTAAAAAAAAAAAAGGAAGCTATGAGCTTTCAGTCCTGTCTACATGGCGACAATTGACTGTAGCTGAGTAGAAACTGTCTTAGATGGGGGATTTGTTCATTCTTTCACCTCTTCTTTAATAACTGCTGGTCACATTCTACTTACAAGGTCCTATTTTACCCTCTGGTGTGACAGTAGCAAACAAAACAGGCAAAGACCCAATACCTTGTAGAAGGGAAGCATCTGGTGCTAAAGCAATTGTGTTTCAGGTGGTGGTGCCCTGGAGGAATGGGGGGGGGCACATGCACCTATTTCAGGGTGGTCTAGGTTGGCACAAACAGATACTTGGAGGTTGTAGCAAGTGAGCTGTGTAGGTGTTTGAGGGTAGGGTCCTCTGGATGACGAGAACCACATGTGCAAAGGCCTGGAATAGAAGCATGCCTGCTGGGCTGAGGTGCAGTAAGGCTGGAAGAAGTAGCATAGGGTAGATGAGGTTACTGGCCCTGGTAAGGACTTGGACTGTGAAGGGGCCTCAGGTGACAGGTTTTCTCTGGTCCTTCTGGCTGCTGTGCTGAGAATGGACTGGGACTTCATGATAAAGACATTACTGGTACAGTCCCAACAAGAGACTATGGTGTTTTTGACTAGGGTGATGACAGTGGAGATGGTGAGAAATGGTCAGATCCTGGGAATATTGGAAGATGTGGCTGTCAGGATGTTTCCATGAGTTGGTTTGTGGTGGGAGTAGGGCTGAAGCCTGGTTTGTGGCTTTCTTGTCTGGTTCTTATGGGCATTTCAGTTTGCAGCTCAGATGTGAGCCATGGGCCATATGGAGGTGGGAGAAATGCAGCAAGGTTTGGGTCCCTTGCATTTCTGGTACCTCTCTTAGAAATAAAAGGCAGGGCCCTAGGCAAGAAGTTGAAGGATGATTGCACACCCTCTAGGGCCAATGTTATTCTGGGTAGAAGGAACAGCATGAACCAAGGCCTGGTAAGAAGAGGAATGAGAGCCCTATGGCCTAGGAAGCCTGGCAGTCACCAATTCTTTTTTTTTTTTTGAGACGAAGCCTCAAGCTATCCCCCTGGGTAGAGTGCCATGGCATCACAGCTCATAGCAACCTCCAACTCCTGGGCTCAAGTGAGTCTCCTGCCTCCGCCTCCCAAGTAGCTGGGACCATAGGTGCCCGCCACAATACCCGGCCATTTTTTGGTTGCAGCCATCGTTGTTTTTTTGGCGGGCCCGGGCTGGGGATTTGACCCTTGGGTGTATGTGGCTGGCGCCTTAGCCGATTGAGCCACAGGTGCCGAGCCGCAGTCATCAATTCTTGACCCCAAGCTGGGGTTTGGATTTTATCTGATGGACCATGGGGAGCTAAGGCAGGTATGTGAGTAGGGGATGGGGGCAGGGCT